>OY720432.1:12393749-12672426 GCA_963082735.1 Pocota personata | reverse complement strand
TATCTGTTTCCCATAACAATGTTTCGTTGAAAGGAGTAATCCTTAATTGAAGACATACTCACTTTGTCTTATGTTCATTAGTATCAATCAATTTTTAACTTTGTTCAGCTCTTTTTTTTATCTGCCATAAACCTTACTTACGAGTATACCAGTAGACTTGTGGTAGGGTGAACATCGGTACATAGATCCGTCATAGATGTCGCCCAAAGCATATATACTTAGTAGTCTTCAGAGGAAGATTTAAGGACGAGTTGTACAGCAATATTACCGCCTAAGATGAGTTCGATATACGTATAGAGCGTGCAAAAGTGGAGAAAGTTAACTAAAGCCCGAGCTGATTGAAGACCCTGGATGATTGAACCTTAACACACACGTACGTCACTTATGATGCGCAGTTCACTCGATTATTAGACTTGTCCAAATTATACGATCGGATTCTTATTAGTTCACTCTATCGCGAGTCTACTGAATACTTGCATATGACTTAAGGCTCCTAGAGAGTCGAAGGACATATTTCACGCCTACGAACGGTACTTCTAAATTTTCTACTTACATTCGATTTTGACTAAACCGAAGTTCTACTGACTAACTGACCAGTCTATTGCCAATTTCGTCGTTCGTAAATAATTATTTATTCGACCAGAACATTCTTAGTATACTGTGGATTTCATCACTTCTCCTCCTTTCACCACACTCCCTGTTTACCAGCTGGGATTTAATACTCCAGGTCTGAGGCAAGCTAAGAAACTTCTTTGACGCTACAACTGGAAGGGATTCGAAGCGTGCATCTGCCTTAACAAGAATAATCAACGTATCCTATCAGGCTTTCTAACGGGGCACTGTAAACTCCGAGAGCATCTAAGGAAACTAGGTATAACAAACGGAGGTCTTTACAGATTCTGGAATGAATCCAACAAGACTCAAGAACATCATCTGGAGTCTTGTGGTGTACTGACCCACAAAAGACTGAAATACTCGGGCAAGTACCAACTATCAGATGAGGATATGCCAACCATGGACCCACTTCTAATTCTCAGATTGAGGGAATAAACCTCTCCTATGTATTATATTAGAAGGAGCCATTAGGTCGCAGTGCAAGATAACTCTACATAATAATAATAATAGCAGCAATCAAGCCACTAGATAGCGAGACAATTAGATCAAAAGTAGTTTCCAGTTGCCATTAAATATTGAGTAATAGACTATACCCACAAAGTTAACTTCGACTGGGTTCCGGGACGAGGAAATAGATGAACTAACTAGCAAATGATCAATAAATACGGAAAACTTTCACACAGCAATAGAGACATCCCATCCCTGTCACTGTACGGAAAGAAAAGATGGACCTTAAGAAAAGTGAACTAACCAACAGCTCCTAGTCAACCAGAGGAAACTGCGTTTTAACTCGCAGCTTAAAAAATGAACCCAGAGCCTAGTGGCAATGAACAAAAGACTCTTAACCTAACAGGTATAAGACACTGTATAAGACAGGTATAAGACACTGTATAAGACAGGTATAAGACACTGTGCTAGAGCTTAGCGTAGAAGCTGCCATGATACGGAATAAGTGGAAGCTATAAAACACGTGCTTTGTGAATGTTCGAATCTTCAAACTGGGTGGAAGTTTCGAGCATTCACAATGTTTCATCAAAAATGCAGGTTGGTTTAAAACCTAACCTAACACAATAAATTCTTGTATACAACGGTTGGGCCATTTGCTGGTTTATTTTTATTTTGACACTTGCAGCTCTTTCGCGCTCAAATATTGACAGAAATACAGTACAAGTATCATATCTCCGCGGTACGAAATGAATCGATTTACGATTGAACAAAATTAGGAAAAAAATTTCCAAAGTGAGTGCTGTTTTGCCGAAACAGTGCGAATTTTGAAAATAAATTTCGGTCGAAATAATGCACCATCCGTGCCTGCTGTGCACAAGTTTGTGAAGAAAGTTCGTAAGATTGACATCTAATTGATAACACAAGTTATACTCGTGTTCAGCCGAGAATATTGCTGCTGTGACTGCTGGAGTGGTTTGTTAAATGGCGGCATTATTGGCCCATTTTTCTTCGAAGATGAAGATGGCAACAACGTTACGGTCAACGGAGAGCTCTATAGAGGCATGCTAATAGATTTTTTGAGCAGAAACTGAGAAAATGAATTTGGACGATCTCTGGTTCCAACAAAATGGGGCTACGTGCCATAAAAGCCGTCCAACAATCGATCTTTTGCGAACTAAGTCCAATAATCGTGTATGTTTCGGCGATGTTGCTTGCCCTCCTGCGAAGATTCGATTTGAAGTCGTTCTAATTATTTTTATGGGGTGCCATTAAAGGTTGATGTTATGCAGACAATCCAGGAAAAATGCAGGCACTTAAGCACAATATATACTCGTATCGAGCTAAGCACCGAAAATATACTGCAAAATTGTGTTGACAGGATAGGCTATTGCCAAGCCAGCCGCGGCAGTCATTTAAATGAAATATTATTTTCCATAAATAATCAGAAAGTGTTGCTACTGATGTGGTAGGTATTACTCAACCTCCTCCTTGCAACTTCCGAAGGATGCGCAAACGTTGCAAAAATTTAAGCATACAGAGCAGCATTACAAAAAATGAAAGCTGCTCATAGGATTTACGAGTAGAAAATAAGGGAAGAAAAGTACGTGCTTCGATGGAAGAAAAAAGATCGAGTAAATGGAGATTTTCTTTAGCAGGACAGAAATAATCCAGAAATTCAGCCCCTAAGTTGGAGCCTGAAGAAACACTGACGGTGTAGAAAATATGGAGATACCATTTCTGAGGATTGGTTGCCTGACCATCTCAATCTGAATGATATCTAATGGTTGCCGTCCACATCGAAATTAAAGCAGCTGTATTCAAGTTTAAATCAAACAAATCCGGTGTAACAGCTGAACTGTTTATAGGCTGTGGGAGATTATTAAATAGAAAGCATGTACCATGTGGATGTATGCTGTCAACAAACAATGATTCTCTACACCAACGCCTTAACCAAAAGGTAACGATGGACAGAAATAACTTCGAGAGAGTCAGCTTTTTCTTTACCTACGCTCTGCTGTTAACTCTGACAATAATATTAGTGCAGAAATAAAACGTAGAATCACAGTTGCTGACCTCTGTTCCTTTGGGCTAAGAAGGCAATTGAGTAATAAGGCCCCATCGAAAAGAGCTTTGCTGTATGGTTTTTTTTCTTTTTAATGTTCTACACTACTTAGAACTAAGTCCTGAAAGGGTATAGAAGAGACTGATCACCGATCAATCTACATGCTTGGTGCTGAACACGATCGAGTAAACTCAAGCATGTGGAGGGAACTCCCGCCCAAACATGCCAATTATATTCAAGTGGGAGTGAAAAATAGTTTGCTTCTTTTGAGGAATCTAAGGCATCTTGCACCAGCTTTAGCAGTATCTGGGATCTGCTGATTTCAGCAAAGGTCTGAGCTAACCTACATGCCAAGCATTGACATCAATTACCTTCATTTTGAGTTTGGCTTCGTTAGTATCCCGCTTCAAAGACAGGAGACAGCACTGGGTTTTTAACGTATTGAACTCAACTCGATGTTTTACACCCCAATTGATGATTGCATCAATGACAGAGTTGAGTTCGGTTGACATTCGTTGTCGATCGGATTTGACAACTTGGAACCCTTGTCGTGGAGTCGATAATGTATAAATGAAGTCAAGAGGAATGGATTCTTCATCCGCGAAGGAATGGATTGGAATAGAGAGAAGATCGTTGATAAATAATAGAAACAGGGTCGGAGAGAGAACTGAGCCCTGGGGTACACCAACTGGTGAGGAAGATATGATGAGATGGTTGCGTAATGTGAAGCGGATGAATATTTTATTTTTACATCAAACTATAGGAACACAATTCGATGTGAAATCGCTTTAAAATTGACGGTTCTTTACTAAGAGTAAACAAAAGACTCCAATGCAACCTCAAATGAAAATAAGACATTTTTTCCCCCTTTAAATCAGCAGAAGACCATAACAACAGAGAATACGAATTAAGTTAGACATCTGGCAAGTAAAGTCTTTATTTCATTGAACTTTGCAATAATTGGTGTAAGTTTTTTTTTTTAATTAGATTTCATTCAAATGCCAGAAAAACAGAAATTTGTATCGTAAACTTCTTAAAATATTTTGAACAACAATTTTAAATCACTTTCCCTTTTATTCATTGATTCCCACACAAAGAAAACAAATAATTCAATTATTATCCTTTTGTTTAAATTTTTGTTTTCTTTTTTTTCGTTCTATTTCGTTTCATTTTGTTGTCATTCCCATTAAAGCTGTCTCCTATAATTCAGGCATACATAAATCCACGGTCAATTACACAATTGAAACATCAGATAAACTCTTAAGTATTTAATTTAAATCCCTTTGCATGGGTTTATATTTTGTTCCCCCAATCTTTTTTGCCGAAGGTGAATTTATCGCGCGCGTAATTAAAAAAAAGAAGGTACTCGTACGTTTACACTCCATTGAGCCAACCGTTTTTCTCCCTCCATTTTTTGGAATGGTGTCAGGGTAAATTTCAATATGTTTTTAAGGTGAACTTAAATACACAGATAATTTAAGCCTGGAATTAAATAGCTTTTCAATTATATTGAGTGTGCAATCGGCACTCATTAATTAGTTCATACAACTGAGGCTCTACAGCCTGTTCATGTTAGTCTTACAGTTACGGGTTACCATACCTACAACTTATTTTATAAAAACTATAGCATTTTTTTTTATAAACTTCTCTCAGGATAGGTAAATCTATAATGCTGTGCCAGCACCCCAATATGCATATAATATCAGCCTATCTGCCAAGCTCCGAAATGTAACCACAACAACTTCACGGAGTCTATAAGAAGATGTAGCGGTATCTCACCGTTCGAAGCCTTGTCTCTGGGTCAGACGCTGACCAGAATGTGCCGCATATTGTGTGACAAACGCATCTGTATTTTACCTTCAGTTTCGCCTTTCAACTATGACCTTACTGCCTACGGAGGCCCTGCCAAGGGTTGGAGTCCCGGATAGCATTGCTTTTGGCATCATTAAGCTGACTTCCTCTGGATGGACTTAAGTCGCCTCATATGACAAGCATACCTTACCTCAGGACAATTCTTGACATCGACCCTGTGGGAGTTTTGAAGATTTTCCAAAACTTGAATTATACCCGAAAAATAGCTACTTTTCAGAAACCGGTTAATAAGCAAAGTACCGTTAAACGTATTTGTTGGAAATCACCTGGTAACTCCATTTGATAGAATGTACCCACCTTAACTCAAATATCAAATTTGATCAAAATCGTTGGAGCCGTTTTCGAAAAAAACGAATTTTTCAAAGTCGGCCCTTATGCCCCACCGTTAATTTTGAAGTTATAATGAAAATTCCTATTTAGGATGCTTTCAAAAATAGGATTGAACCAGTAGTATAAGAATCGTGTTTGTGATGAAGTGCTTGCTTTACCTCTTCGTGGTGGTCCCTGGAAACTACATGTGCCAACCCTTCAACAAATTAGCCAAAATTACAAGTGCGAACGCGCTAGCATTCTCTAGTCTAGGTAACGTGGGTCGGCAATCTGCATTGCTCAAAATTGCCCGCTACAGAAACCGACATTACGATTCGGATAAGGAATGATCACATGTTGACGACTTTTAGTTACTGTACCCGAACAAATATAGAATTCTGGAATGTGAAGCCGCTCCAGAGTCGAGGAAGTGAAGGGCCTTACAACACCAGATTCCTCCAATTGGAAAAAGAATTTGTGCAATATCGACTGGATATTTTGGTGGTAAGTGAGATAACAAGATTAGAAGCGGGCGGGCGCCAGTCGGTGCTTACCAGCATAACACTAGACGTCTCTATTCCGAAAGACCATCCGAAAATCCGCGGGACTGCTACTAACACCAACAGCACGCAGGGACCTAATTTCCTGGCAACCTTATTGTGATAGTGTTATGACGGTCAGATTTCTGACTACAGTACGATGCGTCACCATTAAACAGCGGTATGCCCCAATGGATGACTCGTATAAGGACGTGAAGAAGAGCTTTTACAGCCAACTAAGCACCATCTTCAACACAACACCAAATGGAGACATTATCATAATGACGGGGGGATTTGAATACCAAGAATCATGTTAGAGCACAAAACCTGACACAAAGTCAACTGGGTTTCCAATGACAGGCAAGCAACCTCCAAACCAATTGACCATTTTACCATCAGTAACCGCTTCGGAGTTATCTCCTGGACGTCTAAAACAGGCGAGGAGCAGATGTGAGGATAGTACAAGATCATCATCTTATGATAGCTACTCTCTAACTACACACTGCTGCAGTTCAAAGATCCCACGATAACACTAGAATACCCAAGTTCACCATCGACAGACTTAGTGATCCCTCAGTGCGACAACAATTAAGGAACCACCTTTCCCAAGATGTGGAAGCAATCAGCAGCTCACTTCCGAAATAGTTGAAAGCTCGCATTGCAGCTAATTCAGCAGCAGGGAGCTAGAGTCCCTATATCACATGAAGATGAGAGAAGTTCAGCGTAATGTGTGACAAGCGCTACTACATCCACACACTGGCTACAGAAGCAGCAGAACCTGCAAGTAGGTGGGACAACAAGACCGTCTACGGAATTACCAAAGAGCGGACAGGTGGTCGCAGCTCCAGCCAATACCCTGTGAAAGCCTAGACGATCCTCTGCTCATTTCGGATGAGGACCAGCTCAAAAGATGTCGACCACATCAACATCCTGCGGATAATCATCGAGCAGGGCGCAGAAAAAAAAAATATCGCTGAAGTAGTCGTAATAACGAAACAAAGTAAACTATCTACAAAAGTGTTTTCTTACAGGACAATATCGTTACTTCCGAAAACTACGCCTTAAAAGACTAGACAAAATCATTATGGAAAGACGACCCTTCCCGAACCGTCAATTTGGGTTTAGGAATAAGCATTCGACAATAGACCAAGCGCCCCGTATTACCGACGCAATAGAGAAAGCACTCGAAAGTAAACAGGTATTCTCTGCATTAGATGGACGTAGCGTAAGGACAAGATATGGCATAAAGGCTTGGAGTTTCAACTGTACAGCCAATACTACGAAATATAGGAATCTTATTTAGCAAATAAATTTTTTTTAGTACGGTACGATAAAGAGTACTGAGAATAGACGTAAATAACGGCAGGTGTCCCACAAGGCAGTGTTCTCGGACCAACTCTGTATTTATTATACACAAGGGATATACCACTAGATAACATCATGATAATCACTTTTGCAGATGACATCACGTTAGAAAGAAAGCAGAAGAATTAAATATAAAACATATATAAACCTAACTTTACCTTAGCCCACCTGGGCGTATGGTATTAAATTATGGGGTTGTACAAAGAAAACAAATATTACAATAATACAAACATTTCGAAATAAAGTCCTTCGAAGAGTAGTCAATGCCTCATGGTACGTAAGAAACAAAGACTTACATCGTGACTCGCATATTGACCCGGTGATATACGAGTATGATATGTCACTAAAAATAATGCAATATGACACAATCTTCCTAGATGCACACAATAACGTTCGCAGATTGCGAAGAACTGAGCCACAGAAATAAAAATCATTTGTCGATCTTCCTTAGATTGGTTAGAATCCCACTTTACTATGGTTTGAGATCCCCATAGTGTCTTCAGAGATTTATACATTCTTAAAAAAAAGCAAAAATACTGCAGAACTTTACAGATGACTATACATGTGGTCATCACATGGCAAAGTCACATTGAAGACTCTACGTGTGAGTCCTGTCCCAAAAGTGAGTGTATGTCATATGAATACGTCCAGTCCAATCCTGGTCAATATTCTGCATTTAAAAAAGAGTAGAAGTAAATTTAACTATTTATTTTCTTCATGGATTTCAAGTACAACGGACTGCTTTTGGGTCTGGGTACAATAAACTCACCTTTTTTGTGGGATAAACTAACGTTTATCCGCCCTACCTCCATTCATTCATAAGGTATATTATCGTAGAAATCACGATAATCGTTTGGGATCATATGTAACTTTAACCCTTTCCGTCCTGAGTTGTTCAAAATAATTTTTTTTTATATAAATTTGGTGTTTTCTTTCTTTAGTAATTTAGAAGCACAAAAATATATGGAAATTAAATTTTTTTTCAACGATGTCCTGAGAAAAGGACAGTCACATTTGTGAGCTTCATGAGTCTACCAATACCAAAAAGGGCCTTAAAGTAAAAAAATGAAACCAAAGCTCACAATTGTGAGCCCGTGAAGGGAAAGGGTTAAGTTGTTGCATATGTTTCCATTTTTGTTATGTTACACACATATACTTAGGTACCCATTTAAAATTTTGCTGTGTGGGGTCAAAATACAGTATTTGTATTGAAAGTGAAACTAAATCCTTGAAATCGTAATCGAAATTAAATTTGTACCTTATTGAACCATTATCATAAATAAGAAATTTAATACTCGTATCAATAACGTTTAGATTCCCAGTTTTTTCCTCGGTCTTATTTTTTTTATAATCTACGCGCACCGAAGGGTATTATGAATACCCTTAAACTATTTCAGGGCTTACTCACGTGCATTTTGTTATTGAAAAGTGTATGAGAGGTGAGCATTGAAGAATTGAATTTGTACCTGCAATTACCAAATAATGAACTTTAAAAATATATCCAACTCAACGATTGAATATTGATCTATCTAAACAAATAAACAGAACAATACTTAAGTTTTATTTAATACTAGCAAATACCCTGCGGGCGCTGCAACGCCATTTAATTAAATGAAATAAATGTTGTTGTTTTTTTTTTTTGTAGGTATCGAAAGCACACAAATAAACAGAAATTAATTTTTGTAAAGTGATCGTACTATGTGCATAACCTTCCTCTCTTCCGAATATACTTTATGTCTAAGTTTGAGCTAAATTGGCCGAGTATTTTCGGAGTTTATCCAAAACATACAAACAGATAGAAATCAATTGTTTTATATACAAGGTGGGACAAAAGTAATATCATAATGTGAATGTGCCATAATTTGTGCAAATGGCGTCAAATGTCATTGTGCTTTGACATTTATGTTGTAGATAGATAGAGAATTAGTTGACAACAAGCAATCGAGCGATACACACCTTAAGAACGCGGAATTATTGTTACTGCTTATTTGACCTGTATCCGGTCTCTTATTTTAACGCAGCGTGAATTTCGTCGTCGTTTTCTTCATCGTCCTGCACCTTGTGCGCGAACAATTAAACGTTTGGCTGAACGTCTCGTGCAAACTGGGTCCACTAGAGATGTCGCAAGAAGTGACCGGCCCCGTATTGCTCGTTTGGCCGAGAATATCACTGCTATGGCCGAGGACGTCCGAGAGAGTCCACAAACATTGACGAGGCAACGATTCAGGCAGGCAGACAGATGTTTTTTGCCGCAGGTTGCTGTATTGGGTATCGAGCATTGTTAGTTCCAGCAGGACGGAGCAACCGCTCACACAGCTCGGTCAACGATGGAAATTTTGAATCACCAATTTCCGGGCCGTGAGATCTTCCGTTTTGGCGATTTGAACTGGCCGGCCAGATGGCCAGATCTGACAGCGCTAGACTTCTTCCATTGGGCCTTTTTGAAATCTCGCGTTTACCACAATAAACCACAAACCTTGCAAGTCTTGAAAGCCATCATTGAATAAGAAATCACCAGATGTTTTGCGAGCAACAATTCAAAATGCCGTAAAACGAGCACAAATGTGCATCTCCTCAAAAGGTGGTCATTTGACTGATATCATTTCTTCAACTTAATGCCATCGATTTTACACCTTCAAATAAATTTTTCGTGGAAACAGAGCCCAATTTTTTTCATTTCTAACAAAATGGTAGCCAATTCACGTCATGACATTACTTTTGCCCCACCTTGTATAAAAGAAGATAGGCGAACTACCCAACATGCAGGTTTGTTTTTAATTCTTGAGCTACTTAATTACATAATTTTTGGCACCGCTGGTAGGTCCATTGAATGAAATCTTTGTTGACTTCTTCACTCAAGAACGTCTGAATGGATTTTGAAGAGATTTGGCTCGTTAGTTAAGACTGACACGAGAGTCAGTCACCTAAAATAGGATGAAATGGAGGTAAGATGTTTTAAAATCCTCCAAATTATCTTTCTCATACATCTACTCGTATCTCAAGAACCACTGAACGGATTTTGGTAAAATTTGAATTTTGAGTTAAGTGACGCTTTGTGAATGATAGAAGTTTTGTTGGCCGTAAAATAGTAGTCATTTTACTACAGCATTAAAGGGGTCCCTACCATTTAAGTGTCGCACAGCACGAATGGTTGCGAGAATCAAAGCCATGTCATCACATGCCTCAATAAAGGCGATTGGGTGTTATGTTGCTTCCTCGTTAATATCAACAAAAATACAAAGCTATGATCATATTTGAAAGAGTTTTGTTCAAATGCAGATTGTTGTTGGATATGTAGCTAGTTTGGAATAAAAACCGTCAAAATCTGATGAAGTGTGGGAAGAAGTGGAGAGGAGTTTAAAAATTTTAGAATCATTTTTCCACCTACATAACTCAAGAACTCAACCAATTTTGATAAAATTTGGCCACATTTCCTCTTCCACTTTTTTTCAGCACCTGCTTGCGCCAGGAGATGTTTTACATTTTTCTCGTAACCTTATGTGATAAAGAGGCGAAAACCCCTTTAGCTACTTTTTTCCAAGATTTACCCGCTAAACAGTGCATCCTAAACAGTGGCTATTAGTTTTAAAACAAAATTCCATCCAGTTGTGTGGTTTTATAATGTACACGACGATATTTGGATTTCTTATGAGTTAAGATGGTAAGAAGTAACTTCGAGGTCGAAAATTAACCGAAAGCGCTTTTTTGTAGAGTTACAACCCATAATGGAGTGCCACAACATGATTCGTAGATCTTTACAATAGTAAACAACAATGCTTATGATTTATTGTAGTATCGCTCACCAGATGTGTCCCATTCGGCTTTGGAAAATTTTCGAATGTATTTGTTTAATTACTATTAACTTTTCTATTAAACGGCTATCAGTTCGTCGCCATCTAGTAACGGGATTTTGCTTTACAAAAACCTAAAAAGATGTATGCTTTTGCTAAGGTAACACAAACAGGTGTTTGCCTTTGCTAAAAATCGAAAGTCGTTGTTAAAACAAAAGAAAACGAAAAACGCGTGGCAAATATCTCAAATATGTAACCGAAGTTCACCGATTTTGAGGAGACGTTCACAATAAGGCTTAACCATCACAGTGAATAGCTTTGAAAAAGCAATGTATATTTCGTTTTTAAGAAACGCCCCCACAAACTGGGAGTGGCAATGTATATTGTATTGGAAAATTGCTGAGAAAGTCGACATCTACATATCTTACTTTGACAATATTTTTAAGTTTCTAGCAAAAATATAGAGAAAAACTAAATTTTAAAGAAATTGGGACTTCTAAAAATGCAATTTTCGAGCTACGTATTCCAATTCAAACTAATTTTTAAATTGTACGTCCAATATATGTATGTAAAGGGTGTCCCAAAATTATCGAATCTTACTACATAAGATTTAAATATTGCGCCATTTGTGTGGTAAAGTGTTGCCAACGAAACAAAAAGACAGCGTGACAGCTGACAGTTCAGGGTTATTCAAAATGGAGTGCTACACGAAAGAACAACGAATTCTCATTGTTAAGCAATATTTTAAAAATAATGAAGGTTTGGCAACTACAGTTCACAATTTTCGTACAAAATATGGTCGAAATAGTGATTTAACTTCATCATCTGTGAAGGAACTAATTCAAAAATTCAGGGAGACTGGATTAATTAGTGATCTTAGACACTTTGGCCGTCCTTCAACAAGTCGTTCAAAACAAAATATCGGAGCAGTGCTTGAGAGTGTTGCTGAGAGTCCAGGAACATAAATTCGGCACCATGGTCAAGAATTGGCTATTTCGAGAAGTTCTCTACAGAGTATTCTTACGAAAGATTTGCATCTTCAAGCATACAAAGTGCAATTGACTCAAGAACTGAAGCCTACTGACCACGTACAGTGAAGAGAGTTCATTGAATGGATTATGGAACAAAAACAATTGGATGCTGATTTTTCAAACAAAATCATCTTCAGCGATGAGGCTCATTTTCATCTTGATGGCTTTGTTAATCGTCAAAATTGTCGAATTTGCGGATCAGCAAATCTACGAGTGATTGTTGAGAAACAAATGCATCTACAACGTGTCACTGTTTGGTTCGGATTTTGGGCTCGAGGAATCATCGGACCATTCTTCTTTGAAAATGCGGCTTGTCAATCAATAACAGTTAATGGTGTTCGCTATCGCGGTATGATAATCCAGTCTATTGTGCCTAAATTGCAAGATATGGATGTTGGCGACATATGGTTTCAACAAGACGGTGCTGTATATCATACAGCCAGAGAAACAATTCAATTACTGCATGATTCATTTCCTGATCGTGTAATTTCGCGTTTTGGTGATCAGAATTGCCCGCCCAGATCATGCGACTTAACGCCGTTGGACTTTTTTCTTTATGGTTTTTTGAAGTTTAAGGTTTATGCCAACAAGCCCACGACCACCCCGCCTTGAAGGAGCAAATTGAGCGCTGTATCAACGAAATTCAGCCACATTTATGCAAAACGGTCATGGAAAATTCCGACAAAAGAATGCGTATGTGCCAGCAAAGCCGTGGAGGCCATGTACCCGATGTGCTATTCCATACATAACCCTATACTGTATACTTTATGAATCAATAAAACATTTACAATTTTTAATTAAAAATCTGTGTTTTCTATCAAAATTACTTCTTGCGTGAATTTTGGGACACGCTTGTCTTCTAATTTATGTTGAAATTAAATTTGAAGCGGGTCTACATATTAATTTCGATGATGAAGTTCACGTTATCGTTTTTTTTTTTTCGAATAGTATGAAGTGTTTAATGTCAAAAACTGTAGATTATTATTTTTCTGCCAAATAATATTTCTATACAAAATATCAGGCTAAAATATATCACGCGTTCTCATTGTAAGTAATACAAGCGACCGACGTGTTATTGTGCTCCACTTTTTCAAACAAAATTTGATGAGTACCTACATGTTCGATACAACCGCGATTGAGAAGATTGCATAAGCATGGCCTTCAAAATCGGTTTACAGGTAACTGCATTTGAAGAGAAATTCAATTTGAAGCGGAACAAGAACGACAACAACGTCGTGTTCAGCATACCAAAATCTATAGATATCAAGGACAAAAATTGTGTTCAATAATATTGAATATTTTCTTTTAAAGAAAATTTCCAAATCCCGGATCACTCAGACTCAATTTTCGGTCCATTGTACTTCTAGGCAGAACTCCTTTTGGTGTAGTGGTTGAAGAAACTTGGATTTTATTGTAGTTGCTGTTCCCCCGTCGAACCTTCACAGTTCGGGCCGCAAGCGAGTAACTACATTATGCTTGCACAATCCATAAATCGCAGTAGATTGTAAACCGAGCACAGTGAAGCAGTAGATACCTAAATTTGTCAAAAAGCATAGTAGATCTATTGCAAAGTCGGAACCCTAATATGCATGTATTTTTCAATGAGAAAGATGACAAAAATGATTGTTCTAGAAATTTCTCGTTCAACCCTAGCCTCGTATCTGGGGTCTCTTGTCCACGGCATAATCGCCGGACCACTTCCACCAACTTCTAAAGTCTAATTGAAGAATGTTGTATAAAAAGATACTTTTTTTACTTTCAGACAGCCTATCCCGTTAGTTACTCCTCATTACAGTTAAAATTCCATAAAGTCAGTGAATACTGACCTTTTTTTGAGGAATTTTAGATCTATAAAATAACAAAAAGATATTAAATTTCATCCTGTTATTGGGTACTCGTACCTCCAAATAAAAAAAGAAGATTATAAGACCTTGTTTATTTTTTCCTCAATTTGATTTCATGACCCCAACTCTGCACACTTTTCCCTATAAATTTTATTATTGAATTAAAAACCAATTTGCCAGCGTAATAACCTTCATTAATATTTATCTCTCTCCTGTCAACGGCAGACGGTGTGGAAAATCATATTGATTCAAATTAAACGGTTTACTATGACCACATCAACTCTTTTTCAATCCCCCACCCCGCCCTGGATAAATAGCTGTGCCAAAAACCAATTTCAAGATAACATCTACATCCTGGATAATTGTAATTAAATACGTTTCCGTTGAAAACGTGGTGCCCACTGGAACTGGTTGTACTCCAATGTGAGAGGATATAAAAACAATCAACCCATCAATCAAATAGGAATCGATATACCTATCTAACGTATTCCATTCATAGTGTTTCACAGAGATTTATCGTAATCTAAGCTCATAACGTGGTCTACTTCTATTGTATCGGATAAAATGCCAACGTGTCCTTGCACAAACGAATTTAATTAATTCCTCAATGCTACTGACATCTCACATGGGACAAAACCAATGTGCATGTCTTCACAGAAAAAGGACTAAAGGATCTGCGTCATTTGAATTCGAAATCTGTTGCCATAAGCGAAATGAAATTGAATATTTTTTTCCTTCCAGTCCATTTGTCATCCTTAAGCCACCCACAGTGGGATGTATAGAAGTTTCACAATTATGATTGCAAGTTCCTTGTATCCTTTTGTGATATCTATGCAGTTACTATTTCTGCCGCTGCATCGATATACTTGCCACTGTTGCATGTCCTTTCACAGATGGTACGTAAAAGGAAAAGTTGAAGTTTTTTTCTAATTAAAAAAGAAGATGACTACCACTACCACTACCACTGAGGCATTTCTAATTATAGCCTTTTCTTAAGAAAACCTCATTTTAAGACCAGTGGATGTGGGAAGGATAGAAGAAAACAATTAAATTTTTTACTCTTTGAACTTACTGCACTGAAAAGCATGCAAAAGAAGACCCATAACTTAAGTAATGTCCTCCTTTTGCACACCAAACCAAAACTGTTGTACTGCATCCTTTTTTGCTGGTTTCTTGTTCACTAATTCACCAATTAAAATTCTCACTTAACTATTTTAATAGCACAACCACACTATCCTATTCCGCGGCGCGATATTTAATTTTAATTTTTTTTTTATTCCTAACTTTGTTTCAAAACGATGTTGTATCCTTGGTCAATTGTCGGTAACTGATTTCGATGAAAGGATTTGCAGAGACTTTTATATATGCTCTGCTCAAACTGTTGCTCGAAATGATACCATGCTGTTGCTCTTAAATTAAAGAGAACATTTTCTATGTGCATTGTGAAAGGACATGCGCGTGTTAAAGAAATTCAATGACAAAAATTCTAAGGCTGATCCATTGGGGAAAAGGATTCAATTACTTCATTTGGGAGAGATTATTTCGCACCAGTTGAAGTCGGTTTTTTTTTAATTTCTCTATTTCACACCATCTCTTTGGAGAAAGGATTCCCTAAAGGGAACTTTCGAAAAATGGTTCAAATTTGATTTGATAATAATTATTATGCTTCAAAGGCGGGTGTTGTGGAAAAGGACTCTGACTAGGAACGTAGGCAGCCAACGATAGCTGGCCAGAGAAATTTGATTGAAATGAATTAGATTTTCGGGCGAAGGATTTCGGTGGGAGGATAATGATGTATTAATTGCTTTCTTTTTTTTTGTAAAAAAAAAGGAAACATTCTTATTCGGGAAAGTTACTCGTACATCCTCCCAGATTTTAATGTGTTACGCAGAGTATTAAAGTGTCACAACATTATGTTATGGGCAGAGGTTGAAAAGGGCACACGACGGTTAGAGTGGGGATTTAATGTGTCACATCTGTGGTAATCGGCTTTGGTTCGTGTAAAGGCAAGGAATAGTAGGAATGGTTTGTGGTAAAAGTTGGTCTTTAATAAATTGCTTCTTGTGAGGTTGAAAGTGGAAATTATTCTTCTGTAAGAACTGATTTTTGAGTGATGAATGTGGAAATTTATATTTTAAGCCGAATATATGGCATAGATTCACATTAACTTAACAAAGATCCACGTCTACATTTGTGCTACTAAACAGGAGATTCATAATTCAGAATATTATGTCACTCAGCACATACTATCTGAGCAATCAATTGGTCACAACCTGACCGAATCACCAAGTCTAAAAACATGCACGGAAACAACTCGGTGTAGCTCGAATATTGCAGTCATACTGCAACAATGCATAAACAAACGCAGTTTTTTTTTTCTCGGGTCAGGAAACGCTACACTGGAGCACTCAAACGCAACTAGTCCATTGTACTGCCAAGAAGCAATCCCTGTTTTACACATTTTAATGGAATTTCCTCGTCTTCCGAAGAAAGTCAGGAGCTTACAGTATCAGGACTCACCACATCAGTTCCGAAATCTGCCACCTGATACGAGCAAAAGCAGGACAATCACAAAGGAAAGGTTCCGCAGTGTATCACTTAAGCCTACCACACTGAGGTGTTCATAAAAAAAAGGATTTCTTACAAACGTCCAGGAGCATTCATTTAATCTGCCCGCATCGTGGACAACCGTGCCACAAACACGAAACCCTATCGTCAATAATGACCCTGACCGAGGAGGGCCCAACGCAAGTTCGGGTGCTGAGAAAACCTCCTCTGAGGCGTGCCTTGTAATCTCATCGGACATCTCTTTCCCCATAATTCCAGTGTGGCCTGAGACCTAGACAAGAATCACATAGTTCAGCCTTGCGACCCAATTCAGAGAGTTCTTGCATTCTGGAACTACCTTGGAAGTGGTTAAAGGGTTGAACCTTAAGCGCAGCGCCTGACTATCACTACGGATGCAAATACTCCTTACCTTACACCTATTCCTTACAACATAGTTCATGGCCATTTGGATTGCATAAGTTTTCCTTTGGGAAACAGACACATATTTGCCTAATGGAAGATGCAGCCTGATAATTTCGTCCTCCAAGAAGACACCAGCACCAGAATCCTAACAGGTTTTGGAGCCACTCGTGAATATTCGGCTACAATATTCTTCCTGGTTCAGATTCTGACCGATGCCAGTCCTGAACGCAGATAAAGTCGACTTTCAATTTATGCAACAACCGAAGTTCTGGTGTCATTGCGTTAGACGGCATATCCATAAGACAGGGGTCATAGAGTAAGTGTTGCACAAGGTCATAGAAACTAAAGTGTGGGTTGTACCAAAAGCCACCTCGCCTAAGACGATAGATATAATATAAGTATCAAGAGGAGGTAGATTGTGCAGTGCATCTAGATCAGAGCTAGATGTATTCGGAAAAGCTCCCGTGCAGCCGAGACAAGCTATTCTTTGGAGTTTATTGCAAAAGGCAGTCACATATTTACGCGAAAGCCCCTTCCACCAAACAACTGACGCATATGCTAGTAAAGGGCTCATCATAGCCGTATAGCTCCAGAGAACATTTTTCGGTGGTAAGCCCCATATCTTGCAGAAAGCACCCTTACTGTCTTGAACTCGACATGTTTTAACCAAAGGAGTTTTTTTTTATCAAGGATTACTCCTAAATATTTGGTTTTTTGCAGATCCGAATAGTGACGCCCTTTAGCACTGGCTGGGTCTGACCGGTCAAGACCCTCCTTCTCTTAAAAAGAATAACCTCGGTTTTGAGAGGTTTGACTGAAAGCCCATTCCTAGTGCACCATTCATCGATCATATCCAGAACAATTTGCACAAATAGTCTCTAGGCATGGTCCGACAGAAAGTATCGCAACATCGCCCGCATATGTCAGAGCGTAGACGTTAAAGCCATTGATTACATTACATATCGACTATAATCCGCATCCACGGCCAAAGTTCTGTTCATTAGCATTGCTTTAATCCACAACACTAATGTTTCGTCTACCCCGTGTTGTCTACCAGATTTACACACGCAGTCAAAGGGCGAATTGTCGAAAGCTTCCTCGATGTCGATGAAGATGCCCATCGCATATTCTTTTCTATCGTTTTTTTTGTATTATTGTTTATTTCATTCCACTCATACACTAACATAATTTACAGTTCTAATAAACTTAAAACTACACTATTATAATACATTAAAGTAACTGGCCTAAGGGGTCCACAATACATATAATATGATTTTTTAGAAAACTTAATTCTAGTGTTTTAATTTTAATCGATGTTTTTTTTTTAATTTCAAATTAAATTTTTTTTTTTTTATTTTTTGTATTATTTCATTTTAAGGAAAAACGTGGGGAAACCTTTTAGAATACATTATTTTTTTCATAAAAACTAATCTAGGTGATATAAACTAAAACTACCTTAACCCAATTCTCGGTTCGGACCCTGATATGTGATTTCTGACCCGCCACTGAAAAGACCAATCAAATGAGAGTTAGACCATTCAATCAGCCATTCCTTCTCCTGAGTCCATCGGCTCATAGAGGATACGTTTATCTGTAGCCCTTCTAGCAAGATGGTAAATAATAGGAACGTTCAGTGAATCTGACAAATAACTATGTGCATCCAGATACAAGAATGCTTCAGGGGGGATGTAACTTCTCACCATAGTACTTTCAAAATACCCAGGGTTGGGTTAAAATAAGCCTGACACAAGTTCATTTTCAGTAACGCTCTCTGACCGCGCAAAATGGTTCCTCACAAGATCTAGAATGACATTGTCAATTCTGGATACACCGGAAGCATCCAATAGTCTCTTATTAGAAACATAATGGCGAAAATCGGAATGGGCGCTTCTAATACATACGCATGCAGGCTCGAAGACATTTTTTTTCAAATAGCCTAAGTTTTTCCATATAAGACGGGCTTGTGTTCCACCATACTGGACTCGCATAAGACAGAATTGGACGAACGAAAGCTTGGTAGCATATGACCTTCACATTAGATCCAAAATAGTTGGAGTAGAAAAGGCGTTTGAGAGACATAAATGCCGCTCTTGCCTTTTGCATCTGTATATTTATGAGCTCATTGTAGTTCAAAAACTTGTCCAGATGAACACCTAAATACTTTACAACAGTCTTTGACTCGATGTGAAAACCATTAGAATTCGTAATTTGTAGGTTTTTCCAGTTTCGTCTCAAATCTGAATTTCCGCGTCTTACTGGGGGGCGGAACAGTATAGTTTCGCCTCGTTTATTTTAAGCTTCCATTTTGAGCAGAAAGTTGGCAGTTTATCAAAATTGTTCTGAAGCTCTGTCTGTATGTCTTGGATTTTCGAACCGCTTGCATACAATATAACATCGTCAGCGAACGCTATTGAATTATCTATGTCCCTCAGCATTTCCGAACACATGTTGAAGAGGAGCGGTGCTGTAACTGTGCCCTGTGGCAGACTATTGATGACATTAAAAACTTTAGTCGTCGTGTATTGATTATCTGTTACAACAAATTTCTTTTTATGCCCCATAGATGCAATTATCTTTATAAGATGATGTGGGAATTCATATCGTAGAAGTTTATATAAAAGCCCGTCGACCCAAACCGTGTCGAAGGCTTTTTCGATATCCATTAGACAGGCAACTGTACATCGTTTGGCGTTTAGATTCCAATTGACATCTGAAATCAATTTCGGTATAATCTCCTTTATTTCCGACGCGAACAAAATGGACTTACTAATAATTACTTCAAAGATATTCCCGATATTAGGCAGGAGACTTATTGACCTATAGTTGGAAGGATCAGAAGGATCCTTTTTCTTTTTGATTATTGGAAAGTAGCAGTTGTTTAACAAATTATTAAATATTACGCAATATTGCCGTATAATTTCGTTCGATACTAAAGCATATATAATGTTAGGAATGTTATCTAAACCACTTGACTTTTTGTTATTTAGTTTCCTAAATATGGATGTCAGTTCGTCTAGTGTTGTAAAGTAATTGTCAGTCTGTTCATCTGTTAGTTGGTCAGATTTTAGTCGCTCTGAAAATCTCAGAAGAGTTCGTGTTTCGCTATTGCGAAACCTCGATAATTCATCAATTACTTCGCCAGTTCTGCAGCTAGGGAGATCCCTAGCATGAATTGCCTCAAAATGAGAGCCAATCAGGTTTAGCTTGTCCGCCCCACTATCTATAACGAAATGGTTATCGATAATGGGGCAGTGTTGGCTATTAATCTCCGCCTGAGAGAGAAGAGACTGGGAAGACAGTGGGATTTTCAGTTTCGGAATCTTGATAACGTTACGAGGCTTGAAAATCTGATTAATTTTAGGAAACACGTTCCTGGAATCAGACTTCAATATGTTTTCGGCGCGTTGCCTCCGATAATCGTTGACACTATTCCGAAACTGCTGACTTAGCAGTGTCCTCACATTTCTCAGGAGAGATTTTAACCTTTGCAGCTCTAAATTGGACGATTCCTCTTGGAACTGGCGCCGTATTCGATTTATCTGAGTTACCAAAAGTTAAGTTTGTAGAGTCTTAATGTCACGGTTTAGGTAACATTCAACGCCATCTTTGGATTTAATTTTCGGAACTGACGACTCCATTGCTTGTAATACCACCATATTTAAGTTCCCGATATAGGAATCGCACTCCTCATTAGTAAGATTCCTACTGCTAGGGATATTAGAAGAGGAAGGGCAGTTCCTATATTTTCTGACGGCGCAACGTTGAAATTTACACCAATCAGTCCGCCTAAAATTCAATTTAGGGACTTCGTCCTGCGTTGCCAAGCTGAAAGTAGAGTCGCCAGCAAATGTCATCGGCATAACTATTGCGTTGTGGTCGCTATCATACGGTAATATAGAAAGTTTATTATAGTGAACCGTTTGAATTTGCAATAGCGCGTCCGCGATGCAAAGATCGAGATACTCTTTTCTATCGAGCTCGTATGCAATCCTAATAACCAGATTTTGAGGCCCAGTCTCGCTGAATTTTCCGCGTTGATAGGCATCCTCAAAGCAACTTTGCGCACGTGAAGCTCAACTAGTTTCTCCATACTTTTCAACAAGAACGAATTCAGACTTATAGGTATGTAGTTCTCGGCGAGTGAGTAGTCATCCTTACCGATTTTTTACTCTCCATGTCGAATCAGCAAGTTTTTGAATAATATTGTTTCTCGTTCTTAGTTTGGCCGCTGTGTTTGTGAAGTGGCTCCAGTTGCATAGGGATCTGTCCAGCGTCAGTCACTTCAAGGTTTTTTGGGTTTGGGTTACAGTTTAGGAATGTGCCATTGAAGATCACCTGACTAGGTGGGCCATTTTGCAGCAGGGTATATCCTTCAGGAGCTTGTAGAATAGACCTTGACCGTATCATAAGGCAGCAGCCAAGTCTATGAATGCTACAGATGTTTTTTTTTTACTTACGCTTCGATGTGCGTCATCAGGGCCAGTACCTGGTCTGTACAGCTGCGTCCAATCCGAAAGGCGGCTTGGTCGATGGGAATGTGCTGGGTTATGGTTGGGTAAATTCTTTTGGAGATAAGGTTTCCGGGCTTAAAGAGTGCGATGATTTTTGTTCTTTTGAATTACAGAGGAAGTATTCCCGTCTCTATTATTTTGAAGAAGAACGACGCAAGACATCATCGAATATTAGGTCCAGCATGTTTAAGAAATTCTCGGTAAATGTCGTCGAAACTCGCTGCTTTGCCTGTTTACACGTGCGACAATGCAGTTGCCACTTCTTTCGAAGTAATTGCCCTTGTATACGTTGACGTCTCTAGGCATTATTCTTTCAATGTCTTTTTTTTTTTTTATATATAATTTGCACGCGCCAAATGGGATATGAATACCATTAAATTATTTCAGGGCACGGGCGTTTGTAGAAATTTAGAGAGATAGAGAAAGAAAGATTGGTGTAGTGGGTTTGAAACTTAGGTGGTATTAAGTTTCAGTAAACTCCAAGGGTGGCGTCCAGATAACTGGGAAGCTTGTTTGTTTTGCTTTTTGTCGTTGCTCATGATTCACAGTATTTTTTTCCCCACCACCTGATATCATCACGATCAAGTTGCATTTAAGCCATATGACCACTCTACTGCCAGTGTTATGCCTTCGCAGTAAAGTTGACTAAGCTTTCGCAATTGATCGACTTTTTTATTTATTTCAGACGAAATAAATAGATGATTGTTGAGATCAGGATTTGAACCGTGAACCAAGAGCGTGACAAGCGTTGATGTTACCACTACACTACGGCCACCTCTTTAGGTCCTGCTTAACTCTGATGGTGTGTAGTTTATCTGATGGTACTCGATACATATTAGAATGCGATTTGCCACATCATTGCCAAGCTTTCTGAGCAGACTCCTTGCCTTGCAGACTCCTTGGTAACGGGGCGGTACTGGGTATGGGGGTAGTCTAATAGGACTGTTTTTGGTGTTGGGACGGATTGCATTCGCAGCTCCTATCTCTAACTGTCTCGACTATGTATTTAGTCGCTTCTTTAAGGTGGAAACAAATCAATGTGTTGGCATCAATTTCGATCTTCAAATTACCGATCACTTTATGACAGGTTTAGTCTTTAGTAGCTTAAAAAGAAATTAACAAGGGAACCTCAAAAAAAGAATGGGAAGATGTAAGCTGCATAATTAATTGGAAAACTAAAGACCATATCGAATCCATTGCACTTAAAAATGACAACGTTAACGTTACAGATCCTGTAGTTATTGCAAACGAGTTTAATCAATACTTTGCCTCAGTAGAACACATGTCTTCTCCTTGGGACTTTTTAATGTCTTATAGCGGTTGTTCAATGACCCATCTCTTACACCGCACAGTTTCCAGAAACAGCTTTGTTTTTAAGCCCATTTCGGGAATTTCAACTTCCATCTTAAATAGATTCGCCTAAAACGTGGCAGATATTTTGACTCACCTTTTCAATTTAAGCATTTTCACGGGACCTTTTACTCTTAAATCGCACTAATGTGGTTCATATTTTCAAAAAAGGGTAATATTGTAGAAGAACAAAGTGTAGTATTTCAGGCAAGATATCGCAATACTGCAAACTGGTATGGGAGGGTCTTACAAAGCTAAATAGATTTGGTCAGAGCAACAGAATTACCCTCTACTGGATACCAGGATGCGTGAAAGTAGAGTATCTGACGAACTAGTAAGAGATGGATCTGAGACCACCTTCGTCGGACCAGAACTATTTTGCGGGCTTGTATCACATAAAATACGGGAAGAATCACAAGAGAGCCAAACTTTGAAAGGAACTCTCGAAGCTACGGCAGCCGAAAGAACTTCTCGGGAACTAAAACCGGAAATGAAGTAAGGTCTGCATCAGTATCAATAAAAACTGGCTCCGCATTCTAACAGGCTTCCTGACGGGTCACTACAGGCTTAAAGAACATCTCAGGAAACTGGGCACAGAGCAAAACGAAAACTGATCCATAGAAGAACCACCTGGATGCCTACCAACTATCAGAAGAAGATCTACCATATACTCCGGTTCATCAATTTATTTGGACTGGAGAAGATGTCCTAAGTCGAGTATATCATCGACTTCAGCTCCAAGTCGGGGGAGCAGAATAGATCTGTAAAGGTCACAGTGCACGTACACCCGTATAACGAATCTACAACCTTAACAAAGTCTTCGACATGGTAGATCACATTTGGAAGCGACTTTACCAACCTGCATTCTAACATACTCACTAATCATACCAGCTAGTTTCATTCGTGGCTATTCTTGGTTCAAGCGCCATAAAAATTCGCCCACTCTCCTTTTTCACTATCTCGCCTCCATCTTCGATATGTTGGCGAAGGTTTTGCTGAGTCCAAAACTAGTAGCCCATGTGTTTATGTTGTCCAAGGCACCTTCAATGATTTTGCTAAACACTGACGGAAACTTGCCAGATACTAGAATTACCACATCGTCTACATAAGCGACAACATTATTTCCGTATCTATCAAGTCTTGACAGGATCTTGTTGATTACCATAAGCCATAGAAGGGGAGATATAACCCCTCCCTGAGGTATACCTCTCTCTATGGATTTCGTGAAACTGCTGTTACCGGCGTTCGATTGAATGATTCTAGTTCTTAGCATGGTTACTATCCAGAGGCTAATGAACTTCTAATTGTATAAAAGCTTCCTAAATCGATTTAATGCGGACGTTATTGAAGGCAAATTCAACGTCTAAGAAGATGGTTAGGGTGTATTGTTTGTAGTGAATTGTTTTTTCAATCATTGGCACAACTTCGTGGAGCGCCGTCCCTGTGGACCGCCCCTCAGATTTGGATAGACAGGATGTTTCGATAGTCTTTCGAACGTGCATGTCTAGAATGCCTTCCAACGCCCTTAGAAGGAAAGGGGATAAGCTGATAGATCTGAAATCCTTTGCAGATTCGCGCCCCACGCTGCCCAGCTTTCGGAATAATCACCATACGAACGCGTCTCCAGCTCAGGGGGACGTGATTAAATAAAAGACAGCTTCTATAAATTGGTACTATCCACGGGACCACCTGGTCCAAAGTTCTCTGCAGCATGACAAGAAGTATGCTGTCAAGGCCAGCAGATTTGTAGGGTGAGAAGCTGGGAATGGCACGTTAGGTATTAGCCTCTGTAATTTTTGTTTTAATATCATTCCACGTTGACCCGAGGAACGGATGAATCAGCGATCTCATCTTTACATCCTGGAAAATGTGTTTGCATTAAAACCTCCAACGATTCCCCAGGGGAGTCCAAGTCCCGCCCACCCTTTTAATGAAGGACGGGCTGGTGTGTTCCTTGGACAAGATCCTGCTTAACCTGGCGGAATCCTTGATGTTATCAATCCAGGCTTATGACTTGCCATGTTAATGGTTATAGGGTTGCCAAAACTCATGTCTACAGAAGATATTGACGATTGCCCTTGCAATCCTTCTGCCCTTTTCTCATATAATTTTTTTCTCAATCATAATTTTGGCGTCTAGTTCGTCGCCTGATTCTATTTTCAGGTCGGGTATTCTGTATGACTTGACCAAGTTTCTTCCAATCAATTCCCTTGTGGTTTCTAAAATTCCTTGGAGTCTCGACCTCGAGGCTCATATTATAGAGTATTCACCTATGGTCCGAGAAGGACATACGATTGGATCAATTTTAATGTCTAAAACATCCTCCCACTCTCTAAAATTTAGAGTGTTACCCCTGTTACACACAGGTAGGCTAGACATCACTAAGAAATCAGATAAGGACTCACCGCGTTCATTTATTTCCGAGCTACCCATAATGTTTGCCTCGCAATAGCGTCACAGCTGAGTAGTAAATTGTCCTTGTTAGCTGATTTTTTTTGCTGTTAACTGAAGACAACCTGTGACATTCTATTCCATTCTACCTCGGTCGTGTCATAAAGGTCATTCACTGAGCGAATTCTGCAGGAAAAGTCAGATAGAAGTCATCCGGATATTGGACCTCGTATTGGACTTTTCATCGTCCCCAGAATAGATGGTGGGTTTTTGATATATATCGAGGAGCCCCCCTCTACCAGGCTACAACAAAACTACCTATACTATCCAGTATGGCTATCATTCTTGCAAAAATACGCCCTCATTGTTTGGTTTTGAACTGTTATGCTTTTACCACCATATCCGAAACCACAATCGGCATAAGATGTCCTCCCAAGCTGACCTTCCATAATTTACATGATTCTATTGTGTTCGTGGTTCATTCAATTTGCATTTGTACATGCTGACCACGTTACAGCGCAATTACCCATAACAAACATTTAAATTCACAACCAAACGTTCTCTGATTTCATTATCCTTCCACTATGAGTACGTACTCGTATACATTTTCTTAAATAAAAAAAAAATGTTTCTTCCACCCACTGAGTGCGCAATTACATTATAATTAAAACTCGAAACCAAATGCAGCGTGAAAAGGATTCATATCCTATTTATTCCGCAGGGAGTTATAGGATATGCAAAACTTCTCTCCATAATGAGCGATTATTTACGCGCATTTTGGGAATTATAACTCAAAACTCCGCATCTGCACCACAACTGCTGTGGGGATTGTTTTATTCTTAGATCCTTTTTCCCTCCCTCTAGTTGCGTCATCTTTCGTTAGAAAGAAATCTTCGACTAGAATGGGGCACAAGAGGATTTATAGATTTGTATTACCGCTATAATAAGTAATGAAAATGTCCTGTTCCTGTCATCTTGGTCGTGTTGCGGAATTGACGTGAAATAATTTGCTCCCCAAAGTGGTCATTGATAAACACTTGTTAGACATCTGTCTTTTAAAGAAAAAAAAAATAAAAGTTTTAAGATGACGATAAAAATCAGTCTACCAAGAACAGATACACAGGAGCGCGGCGAACTTATGCGCGTATATTGTTCGAAATTTTACAATAGATATTCAAATAATGACGTAAATGTGAATGGATAAGTTTGGAACTTTAGAGGGAGTCCTTGTGATTTTTTGGGGAATATTTTAAAATTTAATTAAAAAGTCTAAATTAATTTATAAGGGAATTTTTTTTTTCAGAAAAGAAAAATAAATTATAGAACTCTGACAGTGAGTGGACGTCAATGACCCATCGTAGTGTTTCTCCAACATGAATCAATGTTGGACCGAAGACATTTTTGTCTTGTGAGGAAAATATTAGATTTATAGCAAATATTGGATTGAAAAGTGGCAGAAAAGTGGGGAGTAACTTTACCTAAAGCCGTTGGCATAGAGGAAAGGTCAAGCCTTGATCGAATCGCTTGCTATATTTAGTGCGATTGCAATATGGAGGTCTATCGTTTCGAAACCTCGCTGGGAATTACTTTTAAAAATGTTGGACATTCTAAATAATTTCCATAATTACTTACTTTCTTAAGGTGGCGCTACAGTCTGGGGTAAACCTGGGCCTCAACCAACAAGCGTCTCCAGCCAGCTCAATCTTTACCTAGCTGCCTCCAGTTTTGCACGCTAAGTTGGTTGAGGTCACCTTCCACTTGTGCTACCTGAGTCGCGGTCTTTGGGAATGGATTCGAAGATTTTTCGGGCCGGAATACTAGTGTCTATGCGCTCTATATGACCCAGTCACCTCAGTCGTTGGACCTTCACTCTCCTGGCTAAGTCGATGTCGCTGAACAGCCCGTTCTCTCAATACTCACTAAAACGCCACTGACATCGCTGTGCATTCTTCCGATTATGTCAATATCGTCGGCGTATGCGAGTAATTGGATGAACCTCTGGTGTTGGCGCGTGAGTTTTGCACTATTCTTACAAGAAAGATGTTAAAGAAATCACATGACAGCGCGTCGCCTGTATTCTCCATTGTCATCCTGCACCAACGGACGAGTTTGGTAGGGATGTCATAACTAGACATTGCTCTATATAGGTTATCTTTATAATCGCTGTCATACGCGGCCTTAAAATGGATGAAAAGGTGGTGGGTATCGATTTGAAGCTCCTGGGTTTTTTCCAAGATCTGCCGTAGTGCGAATATTTGGTCGATGGTGGTTTTTCTCTTCCTTTCTTTCCTGGCCTAAAGCCACATTGATATGGACCGATCAGGTTGTTGACGAACGGCTTCAGGCGTTCACACAATACGGCAGATAAGATCTTACAGACGATGTTAAGGAGACTGATGCCTCTGTAGTTGGTGGAATTCAGAGGGTCTCCTTTTTTGAGGATGGGACAAACAATACTGAGGTTCCATTCATCGGGCATACTTTCATCCGGCCATATTTTACAGATGAGTTGGTGCATGCTTCTTACCAAGTCATCGCCGGCCGCTTTGAACAGTTCGGCAGCTAAGCCGTCAGCTCCAGCAGCTTTGTTGGACTTCGTTGATTATCTTCATTTCGTTTAGATCGAGTGGACGGAATTGTTGATCTACATCGTCCAGGTTGAATGGTTCATTCTGCCTGACAGCGGGATTCTGTTCGTCGTCGCCGTTATACAATCTACAGCAATAGTTCTTCCATATCCTCAGCATCGACTGCGTTTCTACTACGATGTTCCCTTCATCGTCCTTGCACGCTTCGGTTCGGACCTTGTAATCTTGACAAGTTCTTTTTATCTTTTGATAAAACTTCCGAACCTCATTCCTGAAGTAGCAGCTCTCTATTGCCTCCTGAGAAGCCAATGTTCGTCTCTCCTCTTCTGCTCATAGAGCTCGCAAGCAACTCTAGTCCTTCTATGCAGCGCCGCTTTGTATGTCTCTTGTTTATCTGCAAGTGCTTGAAGGTCGTCAAATAAGGGGTTCCGTTGTCGTAACTAAGTAAAACCCAGCACAACAGTGGCGGCATCTCTGATGGCTTTCTGACAATGTTGCCACTGGTCTTCAATACTCGATACTGGGTGCAAATGACCTCTTAAGAGATTAAGGGAAACTCGATCGGAAAAGGATTTGGCGATCTCTTGCGATTGTAGCAGTCCGATGTCAAACTTCTTCCACAGTATTTCCTTGTCTTGGCTATATTCAGGATATCCGTAACTGTACCTTGGCTACAACAAGGTAGTTGTCCGAGTCAATATTGACCTCTCGGAAAGTTCAGAAATCCATAATAATGGGGGAGTGCCTTGCGTCGATCGCAATGTGGTCAATCTGGTTGACAGTTGATTGATCAGGAGATCTCCAAGTTCCCTTTTGAGATGCGGGAACCACGTACTAGCTATGACAGATTGAATACGTTATCGGATGTGGTGTCGTGTAGGCTGTACTTTCCTACTGTACTATCTAAGATGATCTCTCCTCCTAGCTTTGTGTTAAAATCGCTTAAGACAATTTTAATGTCATAGGTAGGGCACTGCTCCTATATATTTTGCCCAAAAGCTCGTAGAACCTATCTTTGGTGTCGTCGTCTTTCTCCTCTCTGGGAGCACGCGCATATTAGGCCTTGATGCGAATTATTGTGAAGCGTTCGTCCACATATCTGAAACTTAAGACTTCTTGCCTAAGTCTGCCTCCAACGAAGAATCCACATCCAAATAGGTATTGGTTTTGTTGCCGGTAACAGTCGCCGTAATAGATATTGCAATTTTTCATCCTCTATTTGCCCGGCCCCTCCCATCGCACTTCTTGGATGGCGGTGATATCTGCTTTGCAGCAGTTTAAGACCTCCGCTAATTGTTCAGCTGCACATGGTCTATTAAGGGACCTGACATTCGACGTACACATCCGAAGTTCGTTGTTCTTGTTTTATTTGCATAGTTCGTCATCAGTAAATTCGTCCGTTTCCGAGGCTTATCTTGCTTCGTAACAAATTTTTTTTTATAATTTGCACGTGTGAAAGGGGATATGAATACCCTTATACTAATTTTAGGACACGGGCTTTTTTGTGGAAAGGGGAAGAGACAGGGAGAAAGACAGATTGGTGTAGTTGGTTTGAAACTCAGGTATTATTAAGTTTCAGTGAAGTTGCTTATGATTCACAGTATTTTTGTCCGTACTCCTGATGTCATCATCACGATGAAGTTGGTTGCAAGAACCGCCAACCTGGAGGACTAGTTCCATTCTAAAAAGTTAACCCTGACTTCGGGGGTGTGAGAGCTGCCGTTGGTCCCTTTAGGTCTCATTCGCCACCATCTCTTTTCCAAGACGTCTTTCGTCGATTCGTCTTTGAAAGATTCCTACCTTTCAACGCAAAAAAAAAAAACCGCGAATTAGCAACGCACATGGAACACTACAACCGAAGAAAGATGGACATACACACTAATACTCAAACGGTGTCTCAAAATTCTCGCAAGAAGTAATTTTGATAGAAAACACAGGTTCTTAATTAAAAATTGTAAATGTTTTATTGATTCATAAAGTATACAGTATAGGATGAAGTATGGAATAGCATATCGGGTAAATAGCCTCCACGGCTTTGCAGACACTTACGCACTCTTCTGTCGAAATTTTACATGACCGTTTCGCATAAATGTGACTAAATTTCATTGATACAGCGCTCAATTTGCTCCTTCAAGGTGTGGGTGGTCGTGGGCTTGTTGGCATAAACCTTAGACTTCAAAAAGCCACTAGGAAAAACGGCGTTAAGTCCCATAATCTGGGCGGTCAATTCTGATCACCAAAACGCGAAATTACACGATCAGGAAATGAATCATGCAGTAATTGAATTGTTTCTCTGATATGCAGCACCGTCTTGTTGAAACCACATTTCGTCCATATCCATATATTGCAATTTAAGCACAAACAACTGGATTATCATGTCGCGATAGCGAGCACCATTAACTGTTATTGCCTGAACAGCCGCATTTTAAAAGAAATATGGTCCAATAATGCCTCATAATCCATTCAACGAACTCTCTTCGCTGTGCGTGGTCAGTAGGCTTCAGTTCTTGAGTCAATTGCACTTTCTATATGCATAAAGATGCAAATCTTTCATGAGAATACGCTGTAGAGAGCTTCTCGATTTTGATGTTCCTGGACTTTCGCAACAGTCTCACGAACTGCTTCGATGTTTTGTGTTGAATGACTTGTTGAAGGACGGCCCGAGTGTCTAAAATCATTAAATTGATCCAGTCTCCCTGAATTTTTGAATTAATCTCTTCACAGTTGATGAAGTTAAATCACTATTCCGACCATATTTTGTACGAAAATTGTGAACTGTAGCTGTCAAATCTTCATTATTTTTAAAATGTTGCTCAACAATGAAAACACGTTGTTCTTTCGTGCAGCACTCCATTTTTAATAACCCTGAACTGTCAGCTGTCACGCTGTCTTTTTGTTTCGTTGGCAACACTTTACCACACAAATGGCGCAAAATTCAAATCTTGCGTGAATTTGGGAACACCCTTAACAAGAGAAACCATCCCTCTCTAAATGCAATTAAGGTTCCTAATTTTCTATGTAAGGACAACTAAGTTGGAAGGAGTATATCAGTCCAAAAATAGTGCAATACCTTTCAGATGCAGAACGTCCAATCCTCAAGGAGTATTTAGAAAAGTCTATGTATTCAAAAATTAATAATAAAAATCCACTCCTTACATATTAATGGAAAAAAATGTTTATTTCAATTTCTCAATGATTCAATACAACATTTTGACTTTTTTTTTCTTTTCTTTTTAATTTTAATCTTAAGCGTTTGCACAAAATAATTACCATTAACTAATATAATATCTTTCATATTTATATATGTATTTTTATATGTATATACAGTAGGCAGCAAAAATAAATTTCTATAGAATTTTGAAAACAAAAATTAGCTGCCCTTCCAAATTCTAGTTGTTTTTCCTGCTGCAGCACTCTTTTATGGATTGTCAAGCTAACTGTTAACTTGTCTGCACTCTTCATTCAGATCGTATGCTATAAAGTTTCGCTGTGGAAGTGTCATTTCAAGTTAAGCTGTCAGTTGAAGCAGTGCAAAAATAAGTTTCCACCAATTAAGTGTCCAAAAATTTGACTGTTAGCTTATTTTATTTTACAGTTTGTTTGAATCATTTTTCAGTAGGAATGTTTTATAATTTCGGTCTCAGTTTGATCAGTAGTAGTAAAATGCCTTCATTCTCAGTATTTCAGGTTATAGTTCTATAAAAGTGTTAAAAATGCCTAAATTTAAGCAGACCCTCACCGGCTTCCGAAAGAAAAGTTATCATTAATATGCATAATAAAGGCTATTCCAATCGAAATATGTATAGCGAAAGCTTGAAAGAAATCCCATATGCCAATTAATAAAGCGGTTAATGCCTTTGCGGAAGATGGACGGATTTCCGCAAAAAAAAGGCCAGGACGCCCACGAATAACCACCAAAAGCCTTGATACGAAGATTAAAAATATCTCTTCAAATGATTACTGTCTGCTAAAAAAAATAAGCAACCAAGCTGGCAAAGTACAATCGGTTGACACAATTCACAAGCGTCTACATGAAGATGGGATACAGTCGTGTCGCCCGCAAATTGCCTTATGTAAGCAAGTTCAACATGCGACAAAGGTTGCAGTTTTATCAGCAGCATGTCTTAAAAGGTAATGATTTTTGGGATAAGGTCATTTGGACAGATGAATTCATGATCCGAATGAACTATTCGCATGGCACAGTTTGTGTCTGGAGGGATAAAAGGTGAGGCACTGTCGTACAAGTGTGTCAAGCCTGCATTAAAATCAGTGAAAAGTGGGGTTATGGTATGGGGTTGTCTTTCCTCCTATGGCGTGATCAAAATAGTTATTTTGGAGGGAAAACTAAATGCTTCTGTTTACCTCAATTTGCTACGAGAAGTGATAATTCCCGAAGGCAAACACCTTATTGAAGAAGACAGGATAATGCGTCCATCCATAACGCCAAAATAGTGGGGAATTATGTGCTGCAGGAAGGTACAAATCTGATGCAGTGGCCACCACAAAGCCGTGACCTCTCTCCAATAGAGAACTTATGGGCTTAACTGAAAATAAGAATAGCAGAGAGCCAACCAAGAAACGTAAACGAGTTATGGCTTCGGTTTACTCTAGAAGAATGCTAAAAGCTTACGCGTTCCATGCCCCATCGATTAGCGTCCATGCCGCTAAATAATGGCGGACATTGTGGCTATAAAAGTGTCTGGAAACATATCCTTTTTTTCGGCTTATGTTAATTTTTTTTTTTTTTTTTTTTTTTCAAATCTGTTTGACGTTTTTTAATTATAATATTTTCGAACAGGTGGCGTTAGTTTACTTTTTAAAATAATAGACGAAGCGCGTCTATATTATTGCTATGCCATTTGACAGTTGACAGTTTACGCTTCATTTAAAAAAAAAAATGAGCGGGGTTAAACGTATTTTGCAGATTTTGCAACAGGTAAAGATGGAAGACCAAAGTGTGCATTTTCATCATATTTTACTCTTTTACATCTGTAAAGAGAAGAATGCAAGTCAAGCTTGTGAAAAGTTGCGTAAAGCTTACGCTGACGATGTTCGACAGAAACGTCAGTGTCAACGATGGTTCCTAAAAATTCGGCGCGGGTGATTTTAATCTCAAGGACGCTCCTCGGTCAGGAAGGTTCACCGAGGTTGATGACGACAAAATAAAGGCATTGATCGAGTCAAACCAACGTTACACGACAAGAGAGATTGCAGAAACATTGAACATCAGTCATTCAAGCATTCATGACCACCTGAAGAAGCTAAGATACGTAGGAAAGCTCGATATTTGGGTTCCTTATGAACTCAAGGAGGTTGATTTGACGATCTGCTCATCAAACGTGAGGAAAACGATCCTTTTTTGTGGCGACTGACAATGTTGTGATAAACGTGATAAAGTGCCTCAAGCGAGATCAAAAGCAATCATTCATCAGAGAAAGGTTGTGCTGTCAGTTTGGTGGGATTTTAAAAGGTATCGTGTTTTTTCAGCTCTTACCAAAGAATCAAGTAGTCAATTCTGATGTTTACTGTCGGGGCAGTTGGACAGTTTGAACGAATCCATCATTCAGAAACGTCCAGAGGTTGTTAAATGTAAGGAGTTGTGTTCTATATATTGACCACCCGCCAAAAGTTATTGGAGTTTGGACGGGATGTGTTGCCACACCCACCATACCCACCTGACGTTGCGCCATCGGACGTCCACTTGTTTCGTTCTCTTCAAAACTCCTTGCGTGCAAAAATGTTAAATTCAGATAAGACTGTAAATCAGCACCTTCTTCAGTTCTTCACCGATAAAGACAGATCCTTCTATGAACGAGGATTTATGCAACTTACTGAAAGATGGCAAAAGGTCATCGAACAAAACGGGCAATATATTATTGATTGATTTTTTTTTTCTTTACATAAATAAATGATCTTTGAAAAACATAGAAAAATGTGTCATGACTTTTCCGACAACTCAAAACTCATATAATGTAAATTAAAAATATTGTAACAGAATGTGGCATAATAACTACGCCCTCAAAAGATGCAACACATTCCGAAGTGTCTTTTCATTCGAGCATAATTTCATTCCGAAGTGTCTTTTCATTCGAGGTTCGTGTCCACAGTTCGTGTCCACGGTAAGAGACGGATAATATCTAAGACGATGTCACGGAATTAAGAGAGAATTATAAACCGCAAGAGATTATTGTCATCTTGGAATTATTACATCAGAAGTTTCTTGTTCCAGTGGTCGAAGAATTTGCTAGAAGTTTCTGGCTATCAGAAATGCTGCTATATAAGGACAGATGGCGATCGAGGCAAGGCAGTTGGTTTTGAACCGCACGAAGAGATTGGAAAAGTGATAATAGCCGAAGTTGTAATTTTGTGATAAATTGAAAGTTGAGAGTTAACAAGAAGAAGTAATTAGTATGGATTTGTGAATTAAGTAATTGAAAGGAGATAAAGTGTGAAAAGGAATTTGCGAAGAATAGTATAGTGTGAACTTGAATTGTTCTATAGACTAGAAAATAAAGAAATAATCTCACAGAATTACGTTTTATCTACTCGAGCCGTAACTCGCATATTACAATATTCATCATTACTTTGATTAAAAACATTGAATTTAGAAAAATCAGTGGAAATTTATTTTTGCTGCCTACTGTATATAGATGAACATATTTAAATATAGAATTCTTTCTGCAAAATAGGCAAGTGAAAAACATAAAATTCTTAAATAAAAATATTACATCATAATTGGAATGTAAAATTTTACATACATATATTCAGAATATAGCTAAAAAACTATCTACAAGTTTTTAAAAAATATTTTCTTTTTTTATTTTACTTTATTACATGTACATATATATAATAAACTTTAGGTAAATGTTAATTTCTATTTTTGTTTAATTCTTTTTCCCTTATTTTGTTGCTTTTTTTTCATTTTGATTTTATTTTCTTTTAATTTTAATTAAAAAAAAAAATAATAACATATATTATATAAAATAAATTAAAAATAAGGAAATAGAAATAAACTTAAGAGTAAACAAAAAAAAAAAAATTAAAGTATTTGTGGAGTTTTTTTTTTTTAAGAAAAAAAATATACAAAATTGGAATGCAGGATACAGTGGGGGGAAAAAACATTGTTGCAACAGAATTTGTTTAATATTTGTATAAGTTTTCATATTTTTTTTTTTATTTATACATTATAAGCAAGGTACATTACTATCGCGCAAAATATAATTAATTGTTTTTTTTTTAAGTTTTTAAATAAATTTTGTTTTTTTTTTTTAGAAGAAGCTCTGATTCGCGATACACACTACTTTTTTGTTAATTTTTTTTTTTTTACTTCTAAGAGGATTATTGTGGATAGTCGTGCTTATTTTTGAAAAAAGATTTTTTATTTTTGTAAAGCATTCATGACGAGTTCAATATTCTAAAGAAGGGACAGAGAGAATTGGAAACTTCAAATGCATACAATCCCTTCGCTTGAATATTGAAATATTTGGACATGAGTATCTATTAATTTTCTTATTAATTGAAATAGGATAGGTATTCTAATTAGAAATAGCAAACTTCAACAACTTAGTACTAGGGGTAAATATTTATAAGAATATCTTCTACACACTTAAGGGTTTGGGGGTTTATTTTTTCTTTACGCAGTAAACAAATATATTACATACAAAAAAGGATTGTTATCGAAAATGCCAAATTAATCATGAAAACTAAGAGATTTTACATAAATATGATCATGACAACTATTCGGTCAGTAGAAGTTATTTTGATTGTCGTTGATAAACTGAAGACATTTATTTAGATATTTAGAGGCACTGTTTTAATTTTGATTTGTCATCTATTGCCTAAATTAGATTATCATGGTTCATAATTAAATGCTATCTATGATAAGTTGGAGACAATGAATGGCAGAGAGATAGAGGAAAACTCTTCTTCGGTTGGTTGCGCTCTTGAAGAAGTGTGGTTCGGTCAGTGTCATGGATTTTTATCGAATCTCTGATGCGTAAAGGCTTTAATGAATGCAGTAAATGCAATTGCAAATTGTATGCAAGTAATAAATTAAATAAATTTATTCACTTATTCAGTTGTCATTCGTTGTGGATTGGTATATGTTAAGACAGGTGGTGTTATGCTTGCAAACTTAATGACTGTGGACAGATATTACTATTGTTAGGGCTCACAACTACTCATTTGCTTTATCAAGTGATCAGGTGTCGTGCAAAATTTCTTCGCTGAGTTTTGAACTTTATAACACAAAATATCTATGAAAATGCGTGCAGATTATAGCGTAATGAAGCGACGTATAACACATAATGTACTCCATACAGTGGTGGTCATTGAAATAGAGCCATCTATCTGCTTTTAGGAAAAGACAATATTTCGTCTCAGTTTATGATGTCGCCATCTATCAGAAAAAACCTTCATTTTGTTTGCATATGCATGCACAAGAAAATACCGTTATACTATCTTTCAGGTATGTAAACAAATTAATTTTCAAATTAACGTGACAGTTTTCCGTGGTCAGAATAATAGAGGCAGTAGTGATTTAGGATTTTTCTTAGCAGAGTATTTTAAAAAAATGTCGTATCGAGTTAAAAATTTACTTCAGCCATTTAAATTTGCTTTATTTTCGTAAAAAATTTTAGTAGCTAACAAATCTTGACCTTACGAAATGAAAGCAAATCGCAACGGAAAATGTGGAAGGTACAAAACGAAAAACTACATTTCAAGTCGATCGAAGAATTGTTCGTGCCGCGAACTCAGACCCTTTTAAGTCTTCGTCTAATATTAAAATGGAACTAGACCTTCAAATAAGTGAACGAACAATTCGACGAAGATTGCAGGAGTCAAATCTTCATGGAAGAGCGGCGAGAAAGGTTCCACTCCTAAGTAAACAGCATATGAAGGCACGTTACAAAGCAAATGACCACCTCCAATGGACAGGCAGGCACATAAGGAATAAAAAGATGAAGAAATATTTTATGGAGTAACGAAACAAAGATTAATTTATTTGGATTTGATGGCGAAAAATATGTGAGACGTCCTCCAAATGAAGAATTCTCACCCAAATACACAACAAAAATGTGTGAAACAATAGTTAGTTGACTCAATGCCCAGGTGCTGTGAAGCCGTAATGTACTAATAAAGGTCGTCCAATTAAATTTTGCTCTGAATATTATTCTTCATGATGTTCTTTACGACTATTCCGCTCCAACGTACAACTTATATATGGGTGCAGTACTTGGAAGGTGTATACCACTAGCACACACATGCTGCAGACTTTCGTAAATAGAAGTCTAAGAATCACCGTGAGGATTTTGTTGGCCCAATCGTATGTTCAACGAACAACTTTATCAGAGAACGGGCCAATAACCTATAGACATTAGTATACAAAGGAGAAAAAGGCAGTGGAATCCGCTCACCCAGGCAGTCATAACTGCGGGACGAATTAGGCAAACGCGCGCAGAAAAGTTGAGGAGGAATCAATGAACCAAGCTCTTTGGGAATGAGTTGGAAGCAGCTCAAACACGTTGCAGAACTCCGAACAAGATGGCTCGCAGGCGTTGTTGACGCCATATGCCCCTATGTTAACGCCGTATCCTATGAAAGGATTTATTTACTTGAAGCAGTGTGTCTTACGACAAACTACTTTTTTATTTCCGATTTCCATGAAAATATGTATAAAGAGTTGCCTTTATAAAAATAGCCTCTATAAAAATTGTAATGAAAATATTCTGCAAAATTTAGCTAAGATAGAATTTACTGGGTGACAAGGAATGCGAGCCATCTCACTTGAAGCAGCATTGTCTTAGGCTTGGTAAAATTTGGACACAACTACTGCTCATGGCTAAGGGTAGATTATATCCGCTCTAAGGGTGTTGGAAAGATACGTCCACTAATGAAAAAATCGTGGTAGAAACTTATAAAAGTTGGTCTCTTAGTTCGGTCTCGACTGTCAGTCTGTCCCTTCGACTGGATGTTTAGCCAACTGTGGCTGTAGTTCGTATATGACAAAATTGGAATTTTCGCTTCAACCACAAAATCATTGAAACGAATTTTTATTTTCTCGAAAACGGTTTTGACATTTAGTAAAAAGACGATGCTAAGTCGGTATACGTGTCAAAGCATCATGCGCTCTACGATACACAAGCAGTTATGCAAGAGCATTTCATATCGTAACACCCGATGACAGGTTAAAATGGGATACGCATATCGTAGTAAATAAGAGAAATGGAAACATTAGGACGCCTACCTTCACGCACAGTAAACACACGTGAGGGTCTTTACCGTCTTTCCAACAAATTGTGAATAATTTCCGATTTCATCTGGAATATTCGAAGTGTGAGTTCTTTCAAAATTGGTGTCGATTAACTTAATAGAAGTTCGCTCACGTCTTGAAGCAATCAGCTGCACTTTAAGAACCACTGAAAAGCTTACTTAAGTTGAATATCAGATTTTAAATGGGCTCTTAGTATAAAAATGCAGTTGAAAGGTTGGCACACTAAAAACCAACTTTATCGAGTTGAAACCGTTATAGTCTATACAATACTTCTATGCTTCCTTGGGTGGATTTTGGATTTGTCGAATATAAACCCTCTGGGGGTTTAATTTTGTGAAATGCTGAAACACGAGTTTCATTATTAGTGCATCCAGCCGTTTAGGATGCAGTCGTGCGTGCAGACAGACAGAATTGAAAGACCCACTTTATTGAGTTTCAGAAAACCAATACCTCCCGTTATAGATGCAAGTAAAAATGGATGGCCTTAGGATCCAACCTTGTGGGACTTCGATCCAATTTTCAAATATATGGCTATTTCGGCATATTCGGATGTCGGTAGGACAACTCAACATTGCACCGAAGAATGGAATAGTAACAAATGAACGCTTAATAATTCAATGACAGAGCTCGCATATTATTGGTATATCCGGTCTCTTTTCTTAAGTAAATTAACTAAAGTGTTGCACACAAATCAAATACATAGGCTTGCAAGTAAATAATTTTGGTAGAACTAGGATGGAAATGCTCTACGCTCCTAAAAGGAGACAAATTTCAGTTCTATGCAGCTACTTTTCACAACACGACAATCACAAAGGTTTTTGAATATTCGTTTACATAAGAAGCCAAACACCAAGAGCGAGTCCACTTTTCCCATAATCGTGGCGAACGCCTTCATCTGTGCAGCGGATATCAATCATGAACACAAAACCAGGAAAGTAGTCTTCTGAACAAGTTTTTGAATAAGTTCCTTAAAGTTCAGTTTGAATAGCACTTTAAGTCACATGGAATGGTAAGGAAATCGCTCTCTATCATCCGTTTGACTAGCCACAAGGCCACATTACAGATAATCCTGCAAAACACACGAAGAGATTTAGAGTACCGAATTGAATCTTGGCAATACCAGGAACTATCACTTAACATCATTTGGATCACCTCAGATATCGCGATTTGCGACACCTCTTAAGCGGCATTATCGTGATCGTCGCACGGCTATGGGGATTCTGAAACTTTTTGGCCGTATGTAGGTACTCCGAAAAATAAAGATGACTTTAAAAATTAAAACTATAAACAAGGTGCTGATCTTACACCCTCCAGGAAGATCCGCAAATTGTCATGACGATCGTTTAAAAAAATACAACTTTATAGAAAATTTAACTTGACAGAGGGAATACCTCCACAGTTTGCTGGTTCAACCTATGCAAACCAAGTAAAACATTATAATTTAATTCGTAACAATCCCCATCTGCTGATTGCATATTTTACACATCTTAGACACATCTTTGATCACCAGTTTAATTTTTTACCTTTCACGAAACAGTTTGTATTTAACTATCTATAAACTTTCTCTGACAAATACCTCATCCAACAAAATACACCGCATAATAATCGATCCGACCCTTATTGAGTTACAGCACTGCAACACAAAAAAAAAAAAAAAAAAACAAATACGTAAAACACTGGACTACTAAATTTAGTGATGAATTCTACGAACAAATTCAGGCAAGATATCATATTCTTTAGTGCTTCTAGAGAGCTCTTAAAAAGAAAAAAAAAATCTTTGAAAAACCGAGCAATACGCAAATTGAAAATACAAGCTGGCAGGAATACTCTTCTAAGGAACTTTTCTATTCTTACTTAATTCATTCTTAAAAAAAAAAATCCTCAAAAAATAATTATAAAGATTATTGCTTCGATTCTCTTTGGTCAAACACTATTTCCTATCGTACAAAAATTAAGGCACATTACCTCATGAATGGATTCTGTTACATTCTTAAAGATAGTTTTTTTTTTTTCTTTTTTTTAACTCGTCTGCACTAAATTCTAGACATCTTTGGCCTTTAGTTCTCTAAATTTACATCATAATTCGGTGTAAAGTGAATAATAATCCAATATTATTTTTTTTGGCAACTTGCTACTGTTGTGCTCAGATACGGTCATCAAAAATTGAAGGTTAACCATCGAGCTAACAATAAAAAAAATATAACAATGACTGAAAAGAAAATTTGAATTTCAAATAAGCCATGTTGCGAGAGCATTACAACCGAAAACCACACCGGTACGTTGTTTGCATAGCTAATTACGTATGTCTAGATAACATTTCTTTTCTTTCTTCCCATTGCCTCTCCGCCACCACCATCTCCGTCTACTTTTGTGCAATGCTAATCTATTTCTTTTCTAGTTTTATTGGTTTTAGATACTTTTCACCTGGTATTTTTTTGGAATACAAAGTGTAAAACAGTTGTCATGATTATACGAAACTGGATTTAAAAAAAAAAATAAGGTAGACATACTCGTAACTTAAGATAATATTTTAAACTAAAATTTGGCAATAAAAAAAGAGATAAAATAAAAGATATTTAAATAATAACTACAGCCCCAAAGAATACCTCTCAACCAAAAACTCTCACTGTAAGCAAAATGAGTAAAATCAAAATACTATTGGTCCAACAGTAGAGCCTTGTGGAATGCGATGTGCCTGGATTGGCGGCACCTTTCATGTGCTTTAGATTTTCGGCGTAATTTTCACGACTTTCGTTCGGAATAATATTCTCGTTAACATCGTCTCCATCATTGTCCTGCGATGTGGAGGGTTTCGAATCGGACGATACTACAGATCGACCAATATCGGAGATTAAGACTACCGGTGGTTCATGCATTGGCTTCAGATCACTACTACTACCCGATGTGGTGGTAGGGTGAGTTGTTGTCGATGTGGTGGTTGTAGTGGTTGTTGGGACAAATGTACCATTCTCGATCCAATAGACGGGACTGTATTCCAATTTGACTTCCTTGAGATATCCCTTGCGTACCTAGAAATAAAAAAATGAATTCTGATCGGAAACTATATTAAGATTTGCCTCATTTACCTCAGCAGAGATATTTCTCGATACACTCTCCTTACTGCCATAGTAGAAGGCAAATAGTTTTGCAACATATGGAGCCTCTAAGGTGAGATAATTACCCATTAGTGTAACATTGATGGCGGTGCCTGGTGGTAGAGTTGAGCTGACTGATTTTGTTTCGTAGCACTTCTCGCTGTATTTTAGACCCCAGTTGATGTCGGTCGGTGTGGCGGAATCCTTTTCGTAGACTTTTGTTGTTAAACCACGTGCAACTCCTTCGTGTGTTCCCCAATATTGTACGTGATCATAGGAGTATGACAGAACTGTCTCGATGAGGTTTGGTGTGTCATACTTATTCTCGAGAATGCCACGTGCTGTGAATAAGAAAGAGAGACAATAGCAATAAATAAAGACGTCTATCAGCCTATCAACCTCATCTGTCGATTAATGTCATTACTTTGAAGAAATTCATGATGATTACTTACTGACTGTTTTTCATTAACTTTGACAGACAAGACTTTAATGGCTAACATGACAACTTAATATAGAACAAAGAAAGTCATCAAGATCGACCTTGATCAATCTAATCGGATGTGTTTAACATCTCAACTGAAAAGTCGGCAGATTTCGCGCGCACCAAAGAGGGCCGGCTTCTCCCCAAAGGTGATAACTCATTTCGTACTCTATTAACCCCACCCCTTTTGCAGTACACAGTCATCTGCTGCGTGTATCTCAACTAAAGAGAAAGAAAGGGCCATAACATGAAAAACCAAATCAATCAAATTGACCACATCAACGTAAGTGCTCCTCCAGTATCTAGGATGTGTGAAAGTTGGTTGATGTACAACTTCGCGTAACCATAAAGAGATACTTTGAGAAAATTTAACGTCGAACACAAAAGACTGCTGGAATCTTCTACAACCGTATTGACCTTAACTTGTCCAGAAGTCCAACAATGTCAGCATCAACTGTAGAAAGCTGGCAACATTACCAACAAGCCATCTAAACAAAAAATACGAGGGTAAAGAGAGACCAAAGGGCAAAAAGAACATGGCAAGGCTAAAGAAGCGGGGGAACACCGCCCAGAGTCACTGTCGCTGTTAAGCATCCACAGAAAGGAGGACCTCTGAACTGCACCAGCTACTGTGTTATGCGAACGCCTAAAGCCTTCCGCCAACATTCTAACAGGTCGTTACCAGTGTGGCTTTAGGCCTGAAAAGTCGACTAACGAGTGCAGTATGACGGGGCAAAATGAACTTGGACAGAACGTCAAAATAAGCATCCTCGTTTTTGAGGTAGTAAGGAACTTCTTCTGCCTAGGCTCCGCGGTAAACTCTGGTAACGATACCAGTGCAGAGATCAAATTAGAATTAGGGACATACCCTCTTAAGTACAACAAAGGAAACTTTATATAACACCCTTATCATTACCAGTCTTGCTATGCAGCGCAAAAGTATCGACATTAACAAAGGAAGATGAGAGTATTCTTGACTGCTTCAAATCGACCGATTAAAATAGAGCCTTGCTCTATGGATACAATAAAGATGGCTTGGGGCATGAAGCTCATAAAAATCGGAGCCCCAGTCGAAAGAGTCTTCGCTTCCATTCCGGAGTGACAACGAAGTAAAGAAAGACCTCACCTGGATGGCGCTCGCTGTTGGAAAGGGGCCTCAACTAACTAGGTGTACGAAACTGGAACTGTTGGTTGGTGCCCCGACTATAGCGCCACTAAAAGTAAAGGGAAACAACGTAAGCTCCGCGAGCTGCGAATGCGAACAAGCGAATATTCGCAAATTTTGACATTTCATTCACAACAACCTGCGAATTTCACTTGTCATTCGTTACCAACAAGAACAAAACAAAAGAAGTGTGAGGTTAAACTCTGACGAATGTTTTGGTTGCGCGAATGTGGATTGCGTTCCACATCTGTGGGATGTGAATAAAATTTGACACTTTACAAGAAGTATTCGCCTATTCGCGGAAAAATCAGCGAATTGTTAATTTCTTCGTAGAAACTAATTAAAATTTAACTTTTTTCCTATTACTCGATAGATAAATTAAGCTCTGTTCTTTTGGAATAGTAAAGTTGTCAATTGTGTGCCTTTAAATGTACTAAAAATAGTTTGCTCGCAGTTCACCCATTCGCCGGTCGCTGAGCTGTGAATGGACCTAACGAAGAACTTTCCGCTCCGCTGAAATTCCAATAAACTCAGATACGAGAGACTTTTAAACAGTCATGACTGCGTACCAGCTATGAATGACAACCAGAGAAAACAATTTTTTGCAAATGACTACTAGAAAATAAATTATGACACTGACCAACCACGATGAACTAATAGAGACTATAGATTACTAAACGTTAAGGGCCCGCGAAGATACGAGTACCTACTTCGGATGTATACCAGGAACGAAAAACTACCAACGAATTATGACAGGGTACCTACGATTGACCCACGAACGACGACCACAGACGAAAGACTACTAACCATTGACGATACCGACTAAGTACCAACCGCCGTATCTATCAGAAACGTGAGATTGCTAACTACTCACAATAAAGAAATTTCTTCTACATGCTGGTTTTAACAGCATCAACTCTTCATAAGGTCGGTGAAGACTCAGACTTAGGTATAACTGGACCAGAAATTAAGAGCCAATTAACAACAAACTACCAGCGCCTACCAGGGCTTAATTTCAAAAAAGAATATGTCGCCAGTGACTAAAAACCCGCTGTTATTTCCATCAAAGCTTGGTTAGTATCACCTTTTCGTTGTGACAGCTAGCGTACCAAAAGTCTGCAAGAAATGGATTTCAAGGGTTGCCAAAACAATGCACCTAAGTTGTGGCGATAACTCATCCATAAAATCACAGATTACGCCTATCCTAATCCTAGACTTACCAGGTTGTCCCTATGGATCCCAAGACCCCACGAAGAATCCATCGCGTGCATGAGACTCCTGAAAACCGGCGTCAGAATCGAAAAATGGAAACACTGATCTGTACCACCTGTGAGGAGGTAGACTTTGAATATGTACCCCTAGTTCTTCTGTCACTGTACAGCAATTGCGAGCAGTTACAGAGAACCGAAGACTAACGTAAAGTCTAAGTAATACTGCATCAAGAAACTGCACTACATTCACTGCTGTTCAACTTGGTGATGAAAACCTTCTTTATATGGACATTATATCTATAATGCATAGTTTTAATAAGTGACACAATTCCGTACAACTACTTGGTTACGCAGACGATATTGACATCATCGGCAGAATAAAGCGAGTCTTCGCTAACATCGAATAGCTAGGTCTGGTTGTAAACGAGGTTAAACCGAAATATATGCTGTCTACGAACACCGACGTCTCGGCCAAAACCTTACGATGGACAACTATAACTTCAAAGAAGTGAAGGAATTCGTCTGCCTAGGCTCTGCTATCAACTCTGCCAACGATATCAGCGTGGAAATCCAACGTAGAATAACCGGCAGTCGGTGTTACTATGGCCTTAGGAGACAATTATTTAGACCTTCATCATCCCCGTCCTGCTGTACGGGGCTGGAGCTGATGGTTCAACCGCTGAAATTCAACAGACTATCTTTAACAGCTGTCTGGATTTAGTCCACATCTGTTGTAAACAAAGGTGTATTTATACCTAAAGCGAGAACAAAATCTCACGTCTGTCGCAAAGACCTTAGAGCCATAAGTCTTCTTCATCTTTCCTTCTTAAAACGGAGAGATTGATCGATAGTCATCTCTGTTGCAGTATTGCTCCTAACCTTTTGTCAGCGTCCCATCATGCGTCGATGAAACTGCTCTACTCCACAATTCTTCAGAACCTAAAACTCATCCCAGAAAACACTGACTATACCATCCCCAGGTTATCTATCAATGAAAACTTTCGAGCCACTATCCCATCTAGACTAGACTGCAAGGGATGGTTCGAAGACAATCGATGTCACCTCCCAGATCACTGTAGCGTTGTCTAGGTGGAGATAATGGCGATCCAAGAAGCTTTATCTTGGCTGAAATACAATGTAATATCTGCTGAGGAAATCAGCATTTTCACTGGCAGTCAAGCCACTATAAAATATCTGGAATCGATCTCTTCCACATCAAAGGTCGCTCTAGAGTGCTGCTCGTCTCTTAACGAGCTGGCAGAACAATTCAACATTCACCTGTGTTGGGTGCCGGGATGATCTTGTCAGACAGGGGACAAATTTTCAGATTTTACCGGAAAAGGAGAATCTCGTCATGTCTCTCGCTACATGTAAGCAATTGCTCAAGCAAAATCAAGGAGACCAACTTCCGGTGGGAGACTGGCATTAAGTGTCATGTCACTAGACAAATTTGACCTCAGCTGGATTAGAAACGCTCGAAGAGGTTGGTCTCCCTCCGAAGGAAGAATATCAGCGCAACAACTGATGTCATTACGGGACACTGTCTCATGCCAAAAGGCTTAGTTTTTTCTCTAACGAGTTTTATAGAAGCTATAGGGACGAGGAGGAGGAGGAGACAACTCTCCATCTCCTCAGCACTTGTCTGTCCCCCTCTGTGAGAAGAAGGCTTCACTTGGGAGCTTACTTCTACGACAGCTTCTGTGAACTGGCTAACTTAAATGTTAGGAACCTCCATCGTTTCATTAGAAGCTCCAGTTGGTTCTAAGGTAGGACAACGACACTGACTTGGTCAAAAAGATACGTGAACAACGAGTAAGATGGCTAGGTCATGTAGAGCAAATGCTCCAGACCGAAGAATCCTCTATTCCATCACTGAGAGACTACGCAGAAGAGAATGACCTCATCTCTAATGGCGTGTGCAGGTCAAGGGTGACCTCAACCAACTCAACGTACGCAACTGGATGCAGATGGCTAAGGATCGTGCTGGCTGGAGAGGTTTTTTGGTTGAGACTGTAAGTAACAGTTCTAGATCAACGGTTCTGAAGGTATGGTGAGCATATCACTAGTGGTAGACGAATTATCTTCTACCGGTACCGATCCAGCAAATCTCTTTATGAGAAATTCTTAAAATGTAGGTCACAAAAGTATCCCACTCAACTGCAGAGTGCAAGATATGGTTAAAGAGGCTCGAAACCTTCCAAAAAATAGAGAAAAATTATCCATCTTTAAAAAATTAATAAAATTTCACCCAGAAACTGAAGCTAGAAGAATGGACAATAGTAGGTAATAGAACAGCTGAGCTTTCGTCGAGCCGGATCTGGTCAGAGCTGGATTTGAGGAGGACGAAAAAACGACTTTCAGTTAGTGGCTTAAACCTTAAAAAGAAGATATTTTTACAATTCCTGCAAAAGCTTTCGAAATGAAGAAGTGATGCTCTGTAACTGATCTACGAAGATCAAGACGACTTGTCTAGACAAATGATTCAACGCACAAATAAAGAACCAGAGGTTGAAAACGCACCTTCCAGTACCTTGGCTTCATTTGTCTCTAAAGATGTCAACATCGATGCAGACCAATGCACAAATACTTGCTTTACGAAGTGAAGAGAGCTACCCGGAAGGTCCACAAAGCAGCAGTGACATGTAAACCGCAAACGATTTACAATACAGCGTCTTCGACTAGTAAGTGGATGTGGAGGATGGGATTTCGAAAGCTATGATAGAAAGCGCTCACTTTGAAAACATCGAATTCTAGCATTAAGGGTCTTTAAAATCATCTCCCACTCGACCGTTTGTTGCGAGGAAAATAATAAACAAAAAGAAATTTCGAATTTCGTAAGAGTTCGACTAGATAACGTGGTTATTCGAGACGGGAAAGAGCACCAAATTTCTGTTGATATAAAGAACTGGTGGCAACATCATGCAGAGCAGATATTTCATTTTCAAGTGAATCCTAATAAATAACTAAAGTGGACAGAAACTAAGTGCAACATGTGTCTACTTGTCATCGGTATTCGAATTTAACCTTCAAAGTCACTAACCCTGTATCTGTTCGCAGAAGAAAAAACAAGAAACTCACCCAATTCTGTGGTATTAATCCGCACATCTGTTCGTATCCTATCCAACACAATATCTCTCAATTCATACCGGAACGGTTCGGTTTCAATCAACACTTCACCGTCATCGTATTCTCTTTCGCGATGATCTTCGACGACTAAAATTTTACCCAGACCAACTGTCGGATCGAAACGTCCCAAAGTAAAATCAGCTCCCTCATATTCATTGTTCAACTGATGATTGATTCTACGTCTCGCAATATACGAATAATCATCCACACTTATGGCTCCATATGGAATGCCAACGTTAAACTTCGTCCACGGCTTCCATGATATCTTGCCCAAGTGGCCTTTATTGACGAGCACATCGAACCGTTCGTACTTCTTCACTTCCTTTAAGTACGACACGACACACAAGTGTGATTGCTTATGCTTCTCGGTGTGCCCACTCGTTTGTACTCCATCGATTGTCAATCGACACACATAGATGGGATAATGTTCCTCTTCGGAGATATATTTGCCGCCCTGTATGGCGTATTCCAATTGTTTCATATCGGTGGCGCTATATGACTCCCACTGGAGGGTGCTCGATGTCACCTTCTGACCTAGTTGTGAGGAATACGTATGGACGACACTGGCATCAACTCCGGGCCTATGCGCGAGGATACCCAATAGGGCGACTGTGAGGAGGAATGTAAAACTGCTGCTGCGGCATGCTGATGATCCAAAAGATGTTCTTGTTGTTCGTCTGTGGTCTGTGGTTGGTCTTGTTCCCTTAGTTCGATTCATTGTGTAATTGGTTGTATATGTGTGTGCTTTATCTGGAATCAAAAGAAAGAAGAAAGGGTGGTTAATGAGGCTAATAAGGTGAAATCAATAAAATTCTTATAACCTAGGAATGGTGAAATGGTTTGGAAGGAACATGTAGGATACCCTACGACGAACGTGATAGAATTAACTAATACGAAAATCACTGCTATAGTTTGTTTGTACGAGTACTGACGGGAATGTAGGTCAGCTCGTTTAGAATGGAAGACTGTCACAAGAATAATTGGATCTTGATTGAATTGTTTACAATGAGGGAAATCTGGACTACATTGTCGATGTAAACAAGGTCACACGGTACAGCAGAATACTTGAGCAGATAACCCCGGTAATCTTTTTGTCAGACTTTCTAGATCGACGACATTGGCCATCATCATCAGCTATTATCATAATGGATCTTCTGTAGATTTTCCACATGAGTCAACTCGAAGTAAGTATTTATTTACATCTATAGCAGGTCATGACTAAAAGATTATAATTTCATTTTTCCTAATTCATAATAATCGACAGACCTTAGACCCAACAGTCCATTCAAGTGTCTACTTGGGAGGCTATAGGAGTAGACAGAAAAGTGAGTCTACAATTGGTCTGTTCCCGTATTGAAAGTTCGAACGAGTCTTTGTGACTTAAAATAAATTAAGGTGACAATTTGTCACTTCGACTTCGGGAATAAGGGTGAATAGGTGTACAGCGACTTATGTTATGAAAGCTGAAGCGATGAAGTTGGGTATTTGCAGTCAAAGTAGCCCGGCAATTCGTACGGCGTTAATGAGAAGAGACTCTCTTCCACTTCCTCTGCGGATGCCCGGCACTAGGAAAAGCCAGGTTTCACACACTGTGTAAACCTTCTTTCGACGACCTGAGTGAGGTATCAAAGATGGGAGTGGGTGATATCATCAGGTTCTTGAACACCACGGTATGGATTTGACAACAGAGTTCTGTCACAGCCCAAACACACATACACCACTTCTACCTACCTACCTACCGATCCAATCACCGATGGAGGATATATGCCACAGACGATCGCCACAAAGAGTATACCGTCACGGGAAGGGTACCACAGGTTTCGGTGTTGGGTCCACTTCTTTGGAATGTCATGTATGACGGGATACTCAATCTGCCTATACCAGAAGAAGCTGCAATCATAGGCTTTGCGGACGATGTTGCGATAGTCGTGTCAAGCTATTGGAAGAAGTGGTCCAAATAAGCAACTGGCTTGAATCTGTGGGTTTAAAATTAGCCGACCATAAGACAAAAGCGGTTCTAATCAGTCACAGGAAAGTGAGGGAAACAATCACTATTACGATAGGGTGGCACCAAATTATATCGAAGCAGGCCATCAAATACCTAGGCGTCATGATTGACAGAAGGCTCTTGTTTAACAAACAACTGGAATGTGCTGGCGGCAAAGCCTCACGAGTAAATAACACACTCATACGCATCATGCCAAAGCATGGAGGACCGAGATACAGTCGACGACATCTGTGATAATATACGGTTCACCAATATGGGCCAAAGCTATGAAAGTTAAGACATACAGGCGTAAAATAGAGTCGACATACCGACTTTGTGCAATTAGAGTATCCACTGCATTCGCACAATCAGAAAATGCAGCCTATATTGTCCGTAGTCCCCATTTCTTACCAAAGCTTTTACGGCAAGCGTAGAAAGCTATGCATGCTTTTTTCACTCGTTGTTCGATGTTAAACTTCCAGTTGAGCTTTGGGTCTTGCATGACTTCTAAAATTTTAGCGCTAGAGGATAAAAAGTAAGCAATTGGTTGCTTAGCCATGAAGGCGTAAAGGTCGGTATTTCGGCTTCAGTTCAGTTTTATTTGGATTGACACTGAGTTCACAACTAGTGTTTATGTTATCCAACGCGCGTTCCATGATTTCACTAATCACTGAAGGAAACATTCCCGGTACTAATATTGCCACGTCATCCGCATATCCGACAATCTTGACACCGTTTCTGTCAAGTATTGACAGGATTTTCCATAGAAGAGGTGATAAAACCCCACTGTCTACGAATTAGGTAAGAATGAAATTACCTAGGTTTGACTAAATGTTTCTGTTTTTTTAAGATGGATACTATCCAGTGACTAATAAAATCCTTAACACTCAATGCGGTGAGAGCTTCCTGAATCGCTTCAGTTAGGACTTTATTAAACGCGCCTTCAATGCCTAAGAAGGTACCTAGGGTATACTGTTTGTAGTGAATGATTTTTTCAATCGTTCATAGAGAGCCGTTTCTACGGATGTCGCCTTGGTATACGCGTACTGGGATTTGGATAGTGAAGTCTTTTTTTAATTTTTATTAGTAAACTCGTAATTTGTAAGAAGTACAAATCTCCGGAAATCGCTTATTAGGTATAAAGTCATCTGAAGGAGCTGAAATATATATAATCTCAGCCCCGATTTAAAGGGCTTTTTTTAGAGGTTTGTTTTTCGAATTGGCAATACTTTTTCCAGTGACAGCCATTTTGACAGCTGCCAGCTGATTTGTGCTCAGTTTGGTTTGGCATTTCACCATGAATAGACTTACTTGTGCAAATTTATTTCGAAAATTGTGGTTCAGATCGCAAAGCTTACTGTGCACTACGTCCATTTTATGGTCGACATAATCGTCCATCCGAGTAATTAATTCGAATAACCATGGATCTTTTTCACACCACGCATACTCTAATTGATAATACGCATCCGCAGAGGCGTCGTACAGTGAGCAAGTTGTTGCTGCTGTGGAGCGTAGCATTGAAAAGGACCCGAATGAGCTGTGTCCATTCACTTTATGGAAGATTTTGCGTAAAGATCTACGTTTACGAGCTTGACCATCGTGTGCATGGTACGTTCGGTGAATTGGCTGAAAACGAGATTGCTCTTGATCCTCATTTTCACCACACAATTTTGTTCAGCGATGAGGGTAGTTTTTGATTGATGGTTACGTCAGCAAGCAAAATTGCCGCAAATGGAGTGAAGCAAATCCACAAACCATTATTGAGACGGCGGAAGTCACAGGTATACTTTATGGGCTGGTGGAATTATTGGTCCATATTTCATCAAAAGTTATGCCGGCTTACGGTCAATGGAAAGCGCTATAGATCCATGATTACTGACTTTTTCGTTCCCCAATTGGCATTAATGTGGTTTCGACAAGCAACACAGCGCGAGCCAAAATCAATTTATTGAAGGAAACATTCGGTGAGCGTATAATTTCGCGTAATGGACCTGTGAATTGGCCTCCAAGATCGTGTGATTTAACACCTTTGGGTTATTTTCTGTGGGGATATGAAAAGTCGCTGGTCTACGCCGATAAACAAGAGACGATGGACGACTTGGAAGCCAACATTGCCGATAGTTTCGTATCTAGCTGCTCGAAAAGTAGTCGAAAATTGGACTTCCAGATTGCGTTTTATTCTAGCCAGCCCATATGCCACACCATTTTAAAAACTAATGGCATAAAATTATCTTCCCAATAAAACTAATACCATGGTCACACATAGCAAACGAGACAGCAAATGAACTAGGCATGATAAAAGGGATTAGCATTGGATTTTCAACATACTCGGATATCAGTAGAAGCTCCAATAGGTGAACTAAAAAGGAAAATAGACCTAAAAGCAAGAGATTTGATTAACTCTGCATGGTCCGCCAGAAGCGACTGTGTCATATCTCGCACCTTATAGGCGACAGTGGATGAAAAGAGAACAAAAACCCTATTGGCGATGAATAAAAAGGAGTGCTAACAGGACACTGCGCGATAGGGGAAATGGCTGCCAGACTAGGCATCAACACACCTGACCACTGCAGGAGCTGTCAAGATATTAAGGAGACAGAAACCATCAAACACTTGTTATGTGATTGCCCAAATCTCCAAAATCGTTGCCTCCGTCATATGGGAAACAGGCTTTTGACGAACTGGGGGATCTCGTACAAGTTCCACTTAGGAACATGATAGGCTTCATAAAGAGCCCAGGCTGGTTTGCAACAGAACCCACCGCAAGACAAAGGTTTTAAATATAGGTTCCACACAACAAAAAAGGGAAACACAAGAATAAGCACTTAAGTAAGTGCATTTAGCTCCAACCTAGTCTAACCTATAGCCATCACATCACCACGATTTAGATGTGTTTTATTTCATTTTAAAATTCTATACTTCTAAAAAAACTACCCTTTACAAGAACTACGTCTATGAACGCTAGGCTCCAGGTTATTCTAAAGAATGGTAGAGATAGACAACTCAAAGATATCGAAACTATTAAAATCCACAAGGAACTAGATATTGTAGCATAATAATAACTACGCTCCCTAAAAGTATGATGCAACAAATTCCGAAGTGTCTTTTCATTCTGGGAGAATTTTGGTCCGAACTGTCCTTTCATTCGAGGTTCGTGTCTGCGATGAAGTCTCCACAGCTCATGTTAACGAAAGAGACGGATAATATCACGGATAAGAGGGAATTATAACTGCAAGAATTATTACATCAGAATTTCTCTTGTTCCAGTGGTCGAAGAATTTTGCTAGAAGTTTCTGGCTATCAGAAACTTCTGCTATATAAGGACAGATGGCGATTGAGAAGGTGCAGTAGTTTTTAAACTGTGGCGAAGAGATTAGAAAAGTGATAATGGGCGAAGTTGTAATTTTGTGATAAATTGAAAGTTGAGATTTAACAAGAAGAAGTAATTAGTTTGGATTTGTGAATTAAGTAATTGAAAGGAGATAAAGTGATTTAAAAGGAAAGAGACCTTGTAAGAAAAGAATTGCGAAGAATAGTATAGTGTGAACCTGAATTGTTCTATAGACTAAAAAAAATAAAGAAATAAATTTCACAGAATATCGTTTTATCTACTCGAGCCGTAGCTCGCATATTACAATATTATTATACTCGTATGCACTATTATTTATACTACTCAAAATAAAAGGAAAATATTAAATTCCCAATCGGTTCGAAGGACCAAACAAACCGATATCCTACGCTATTATCGTAAACATAATAAAATCTATTAACTTGGATTCTACTCGTACACCGACTGACGCGTGATGGTTAAAATTGCCTTCAATACTATAGAGAGACAGAGAGAATAAGAGAGGGTGATGGTAACAAGAGTATTTCACCGCTTTGTCCTCGACAGTAATCGAAGAATGTCAATCGATTTTCCATAAAACTGAATGGACAAGGACAAAACAAAAGCATCGAAGCACCCAGAGGTCTTCAAGCTTCCGCTGTGTGTGTCAAGTTACCATGTTGCTACTGGCTACTAACTGCTCTCACGTTAACCAGAAAAAAAAGAATGGGTTACAGTGGATACCCAGCTACTTGATACCTTTTGTCTTTGGTCAATACAGTGAACTTATCGATGGAACCACACTTCAGCTAACACAGACTACATACATACATAGTTTTATTTTCGTCCTTTGGCCTTTGTGTTACACAATATACTACCATTATCATGGAGACATTGAATGAGAGAGAGATAGATGATTATTAATTCAAGTGCAATATCCAGAGACAGAGGATGAAAAGGAGTGGAGTTGGGGTCGTAAATCATCCTGTCAATGAACCAGGCGGATAGGCAGGCATGCCTACTCATAACTATATTGTGCTCCTGTTTTTTTTTTTGTTTTTCTCTACTTTTTTGGGTGTTGAAGTTTATGGTTTTATTTTGATGAGGAGAACTCACGATTTGCTGGCGCTGATGATGACATATGTCATGATTTGCGTTAGAGAAATACTCGGACATTTTTGAGATTCTAAACAATTTGTCACGAGCGGTGGATCAATTATTTAATTATGATATTTTTCTAGTTTTGTTTTGCCGAGGAGGGGGAGTAGGACCTAGGTAGGTATTTTGCGTTGATAGGATATGTGACAGATTGCACGCAACGCGTTTGATTAGTTAGATTAGAGTATGTGGCGAGGTTGACCTTCCGGTTAACAATAGACTTTATGGTTTACTTTTATGACTATCACACGCATAATAATTTTATTGGCAGTTTTATTGTTAAATAGCAATGAAATAATGTATTTGCTGCGTAGCAGTTGACATTTGGTGAATGTTAAAGTACACTCCAAATAGTTTTGATAGCGCACGATGGTATGGTAAAAAAATGTTTGGAGTCTATGACTCACGATATTTTTGGTATGAATGAATCAAAAGTTAAACCCTTTAACACGTGTCAACGATTTAGCCCATATTTTCTCTTTCATTAGGTTGAATTAGGTAGCTATAATCTCATCCCTGATAAATGACTTCAGAGTTTAACCATAAATTGAAATCTAGCACGCAAATCATCGATTTATCAGCTCAGTAGGCTTATTCTTTGAGTTTTTGGCCACCTTTGATATACGAGAGTACGAGGATTGCTAATGAAAACATTTAACCAAAAGGTCAAGAACTAGTCCTGTTAATTTTGAAAGGTGTTCTTTGTGTCTTTTTTAAGGGTGGGCATAATGTTTTCACGAGTTAAGCATTATGTTCATGTAGACCATTACTGTATCTAAAAATGACAGAAACAAAAGTTTTAGAAAGGAAGTACGGGTAGCCAGCGAAAAACTTGAAACAGGACTGTCGAGAAAGAGTTTCGGTTGTTACCGACGACTAGGAAGGAGCTAAGATACATCACAAGGATACACGAGTAGGTGTGATATATGCCCCTTTTTTTTTAAATATTCGCATTGGGCAGATAGCTTTCCAGCAAAAGAACCTGTTAAAACCCGTCCACTCGCAAATTTTGTACAAAGCTCGTTGGAGCTTTACAGTTGCTGACTCGACTGATTTATCTGTTGCTAAAATAGCCGTATCGTCCGCGAACGTAGCTACGACAGTGCCTTCTTCTTGCGGTATATCTCGAGTGTACAGTAAGAACAAGATCGGATCAAGAACAATTCCTTACGGTACTCCGGCAACGATTTCTTTAATTTGGGAATATTCCGATCCGTGTTTAACACGGAATAGTCTGTTCGCAAGGTAGGATTCTAAAATTTCATATAATTGTTCCGGAAGAACCTGTCTTAACTTCAAGCCTCCATGACATACTTTGTCAAAGGCTTGAGAGACGTCCAGAAAAGCGCTATAACATATATTTTTCTTCTCTAGAGTTTTCTCTATTTGATTTGTTATTCTATAAACCTGGTCTTAAACATCTTTCTTCCATGACCAGTTGTAGGCGCTTTAACAAAAGCTTTTCAAATACCTTAGATACTATCGACAGGAGCGATATCGGTCTGTACGATTTGTTGTCGTTTGGAGGCTTTCCCGGTCTTCGAACCATTAACCTTGGCAACTTTTCATTGCCTTGGAACGTATAATAATCTTAGTGCGGCATTTATAATATGCAGAAGCTTCATCACGGCTATCTTTGACAGGGGCCTTGTCTGGCAAAGTTCGACCAACGACACGTTCTTTATTTTAGAGTTCTCAGGTATCGTTATCGTACGATTTGTTAGTCAGGGCAAATAAATCCGCCTTCTCTTTGTCTCCTTTTGCCAATTCGCCATTGTTTTTTCTTATCGGTAGCGTTTGCATTTGGAGTTTTTTCATACCTTTCATGGCTTTCCATTGTGAATAATTCGAACTTTTTTCGGCAGTCAAGCTTTCAAGATACGTAGAGATCTCTCTACTTCAAACGGTGTTTTAAGCGACACATTCAGAAAAATATTTTCTGTACAATATTTCCTAAAGCCGTCTCAGTCAGTTTTGTTGGTAGTTAATCTAGGGGTCCCATCTTTTTTCATTAGACTCTCGCTTATTGTCATGAGTACTGGTGAATGATCTGAGGAGAGACCAAAACTTTCCTCGACGTTTGTAAAGTCTTTAGCTACACCTCTTGTAATGAAGAAGTCTACGAGGTCAGGGGTTTTTGCTCTGTCGGTGGGCCAATATGTCGGTTTTCCCGTCGAAAAGAAGTCAACATTAAATTACATGCCGGCTTCGTAAAGTAGTCTACCTTTAGTACGGAACACTAAAAATAACATCTACGAAGCCTTTCTATAAGATCGAAGAATAATGCCTGAGATGTCATCTCTGGTAAGGATAAAGCCTATACCACATCGCTTATGGTGATCGATGTGCAATAGTTCCAAACAATAGCAACACACAAGTCTAACTAAGGATTTTCTAGATCGTCATTTTTCTACATTGCTGTCCAAAAGTTTTCGGACAATACATTCTGTCAGGGAAATTGATATAAAACTCTTTGTCTGTTTCATTTTAATAATCAAAATTCATCATCAATATTGAGCCTAATAAATAAGAAGACGTGGGTAATAAAATAGAGTCAGACCTCTTTTTCGTCAAAAAATCTACCTCGTACTTGCACCACTATGGCCGTTAATCTAGGAATTTTATCAATAAGCTTCTTAATTGTTTCCAATGTTGATCTCCATGCTACCTGAAAGATCTCCCCCTTTCTTTGTCTTTCGATGATGGACACTATCTTCGAACCTCTCTGTCAAGTTCATCTCAAACCAGCTCTATTAGGTTGAGGTCGTTTAGTGCCCTTCATGTTCTTCTTGACTTGAAGCTTGGAAGAATGTTTCAAATCATTATCTTGCATTATTGTGAATCCAGGGCCTATTAATCGCAAACCCGATGGTAAGTTGTTCTTCTAATATTCGTCTATACTTCTCCTCCTTCATGATTCCATCGATACGGGTGCGGAGGTCTCCAACACCGGCGGAAGAGAAACATCCCCAGACCACTACTGAACCACCGCCATGCTTAATTGTCTTTTCTTCAGCAAACCGCCATTTTTTTGCCAAAAATTCGAAATTTGGACTCGTCCGTCTTTCCACTTTCGACCAGTCGGTTGATGTTCGTGAAGGCCTAGCAGCTAAATGCCTTTTTGTCGTTGTTACTTATGTCTGCTTTGAGTGCGAATGGTTGAACTCTGCTCAGATTTCTAGAGCTGCATGCCATCGGTCCCTCTTGCTTATTAATTTTATAGCCTGGTCCTTCTGTTTTGATGTTAATTTGAGCATCCTGAGTCTTAAGAATCGATGATTCTTTAAAGCGAGGTATGGTATCGTACACTGCCGACTTCGATATTTTAGGCTAATCTGCTATAGCAACAGTGCGTGCCCTTTTTTATGCAAGGTTATTATGCCAAAATGTTATTTTTTTATATCAACCCAGATATGAATTCTTATCGAAATCGCTTGAGCCGTTTTTGAGAAAATTTTATTTTCTGTTTTTAAATTGGCCTTAAGTAAAGTACCATTAATTTTCACCCCGACAGAATTGCGATACCCCCTTTTTAGAGTTCCTCTATTATATAATAATACGAGTAATGTCAAGTAACTAAAATATTGAGACCGAACATGTTCACAAAAACAATACAATACTCTATAGGAGCAAGTAAAAATAGCAGTACGTTGGAGTTACTGTGTGGTATTGTTGTTGTGTGGTATTGTTTGATATCCATAGGAAGAACGGCAACGATTTTTTTTTTTTTGATTTGGAGCTATTTCAGAAATATTGAATAATTTTGTAATAAAGGTAAAGACATGCCACTAAGTGTTGAGCTGCCTATAGCTACAGGCTAATTTTTGTATACCTAAGGATAAGCTATTCTGCTCACTGATATTAAGCTTATGAATCAGTTCCAGTAGGGCGGGAATGTGGACTTCTGTGAGAGAACGGTAAGAAGGCTATTTTGAGGGCATATCGGACACAGTTTTGTGAGAGCCGTGGCTCCGTGGTTAAGTGAGCGACCACTGAGCGAGAGGTTCAAGATTCGAATCCAAGAAAACACAAAGACAAAAAACAAAAGTTTTCTCATAGTCCCACCTCTCGCGAACGTCTGACAAATATCCGAGAGTAAAATTGTCATGAAAAGTTTCTCTCAATCGAAAAAATTGACCTTCGAAACGGCATAAAACTGTGGGTCCCAACCATTCGTGAGTCGCACATTGGGCTGTTAGCGCCAAAATATTTATTTTATTTTATAGGCTAAAGTTTGGATCATTATTGCTCCTACACTCCATATGCCTTCAAATTTATTGACACCAACCCGCCTGAGGAATCGCAGCCTTCCATAATCGACGATTCCTTCCAATTTGCTTTCAGTTCTCCAAATGAAGCTGGCGGAATTTTGCTATCGCTTGATCATCCTTGCCTCCTCGAAACTAGCTCTTGACAGGAACTTTGTTGCCCATTCGCTCGATGTGACTGAGCCAATGAAATTATCGTGCCTTGCAGTGTATTTCTTTTGAAAGTGGCTAATAACTGATTGGCTATCCTGCTTATAGTCCAGAACTCAGTGCGGTGTAATAGAATAGGAAGGATTTGCGATTAGGAGTTTTGAACTTAGTTGTTTCGCCAATCCAAAGTTGCAGCGGTTTCCTAGGGCCAATCTCCATGGGCTCTCTACAAGGGTATCATCTGTGGAGTTTATGTTAACTCTGACGTAGATGAACTCCTAAACTATTTCGAAGATGGAGTTTGTGACGTTTTGTCATATACGGTGGACAGATGCTATTACCTATTTATTTATGTGCACTTTGCTTGTTTGCTAACACGTTTTTGGTTTTATCCTGATTAACTTCATAACCAATTCGTTCATCTCACCTTAAATTACAGTGAAACCTTTCTTATGAGAACACCCGATAGTGTCAATACGAGTACAGTCTGCGTATCCCAACAGCTGGATGGACTCGTTGAAGGTAGTGACTTCCGTTTTGATACTAGCCCTAAGAGATTGAAGAAATCACTAGTTGACCTTTTTTTGTACTCCGACCCCTTTTTAATAGCTACTCCGACGCCTTCTATAGCTGTTAGAGAGAATGCTTCCTTATTGAATGGAAATGGTTTCTCTTCTTGCCCTATCACTCTCTCTGTATGTCGCCCATTAAGCAGCTGCTAGAAGTTTTGTTGAACAAATCTAGAACTCCCTGTATACAGTCTTGGCTAAATGTATTAGGCACCCTTCTCTTTTTTCTCTTTACTGCCTAATCATTTCTCGGAAGTAGTTTGAATTTTATGAATTATGGCGTCATTATATGAGGTTATAAACGACCTTTATTTTTTAAGAAAGGTCACCAATGCACTTTAGTGATGCAATAGCGGGTTTATGCATTTTTTCCGGTGTAGGATCAGTGTGCGATCATTGCTCGAAATCGAAAGACGCGTGGCCAATTTGCTTTCTATTGTTCATGATAGTGAAATTTGATAATTTTTATTTTAAAATGCCAAAAACAAGTGAACTTAGTATGGCAAAACGGTTAAAATACAGCTTTTATTTGAGGAAGGCAAAAAACAAACACACAGCGAGACTGGTTCGCACGTAAATCGCGAAAAATCCGGAAGAAAAAAGATCACCACGCCTCGGGAGGACCGATTTTTGATACAACCTTCGCTGAAAAATCGAAAGAAAACCTCATTTGAGCTTGCTTCTGAGTTGTCGAAGGATTGAGGAAAAAAAAATGTCTTCAAGAACCGTTTTTTTTTTTTATAATTTGCACGTGTTAAAGGGGATATGAATACCCTTATACTAATTTTTAGAACACGTGCGTTTTTGTGGAAAGGGGAAGAGACAGGGAGAAAGACAGAGTGATGTAGTTTGAAACTCAGGTGGTATTAAGTTTCTGTAAACTCCAAGGGTGGCTGTCCAGATAACTGGGGAGTATTTTGTTTGTTTTTCGCTATTATTGTCGTTGCTTATGATTCACAGTATTTTTTTCCGTCCTCCTGATGTCATCATCACGATCAAGTTGCACTTTAGCCATATGACCACTCTACTGCCAGTGTTATACCTTCACAGTAGAGTTGACTTAGCTTTCGCAAGTGATTGAATTTTTATTTATTTCATGCGAAATAAATAGCTGATTCTTGACATCAGGATTCGAACCGTGAATCAACAGCGTGACAAGCGATAATGTTACCAGTACACCACGGCCACCCTTAGAAGAAGACTTGGGGAAGTTGGACTTAATGGCAAGGAAGAATCCGTGGCTCTCGGAAAAAAACTAGAAGGCACGCTTGGACTGGGAAAAAAAACATGTGCATTTCACTGAAAAAGATTGGTCCAATATACTGTGGTCAGATGAATCTAACTTTCATTTATGGATAATTTTAACTTAAACAGCAACAATTTCTCAATTTTCAGATATTTGGCACCCCTGGTGTGACTTTTGTGAGACGAAGGATCAAAGAAGAGTACAACGCAGAATGCGTGGTACCGACTGTTAAGCACGGTGGAGGTAGTATAATGAACTGGGGATGCATGGCTGCCAGCGGTGTGGGTGAAATGCATGTGTGTGATGATCGGATGGACTCCCGCAAGTACATAATGCTTTTTTTTCCCGAGGGTTGGTGAAAAAATCTTCCATAGACACTATGAGGACAGCAAGCGCGTGCTCATAGTAGTGCTATTCAAGCTATTTTTCTATCATGAAAAAAACTCGTTTGGCAGGTTACTTTTCACTGAAAGATCCTGCATGTTCCGCAATCTAGGCGCGGTTGATTCCTATCTCGCCAAGTCGAAAGGTTTCGTCCTTTGTAGTCGGCGCAATATATTGCTTTCATCCAGAATTTGTAGGATTGTATTGTTGACATGTCCGATTATTCGGTTTCTATGCTTTTTCGCGAAACTTCTAATTTAAGCTTCGATTGTCGGAATTCCGAGATCCCTGTGGATATCATCGTTTCTAGTATACCACGGTGCGTGGACAATTTCTCTTAGCACTTTATTTTGAAAAGTTTGTAAAATATTGGCGTTTGTTTTCTTGGTACAGCCCCAAAGTTGTATACCGTAAGTCCACACCGGCTTTAGCACTTGCTTGTATAAAAGCAGTTTGTTCTCAGTATTGAGCTGGGAGTGTTTTCCGAGCAACCAGTTCATTTCTCTATATTTGATTTCGAGTTCTTTACGTTTCATTTTCACGTGAGGATTCCATTTCAGTTTTGCGTCGAGTGTCATTCCAAGGTATTTGGCCTCGTTTGTAAACGTAGCCAGAATAGTGCCATCATCTTTCAGTATATCTCGAGTATATAACAGATAGAGAAGTGGCCCAAGAACGCTTCCTTGCGGTATACCGGCCGAAATTTCTTTGAGCTCCGAGTATTCATTTCCATGTCTAACACGGAAGAGTTCCCGAGATATGATTCTAGAATCTCGTATAGGCATACAGGGAGAACTTGTCGTAATTTGCAATTCAAGCCATCATGCCACACCTTATCAAAGGCTTGCGAGACGTCAAGAAATACGCTTGAGCACATCTTTTTCTCTTCAAGTGCTTTCTCGATTACGTCGGTAATTCTATGCACCTGGTCAATCGTCGAATGCTTACTTCTGAACCCAAACTGGTGGTCAGGGATAAGATTATTTCCTTCTATAACCGGTTGAACACGCCTTAGTAATATCCTCTCGAAAATTTTGGATATAACTGGAAGTAGCGGAATTGGTCTATAAGATTTTACCTCATTTGGCGGCTTTCCTGGTTTTAAAACCATTATAACTTCCTCAACTTTCCATTGGTTAGGCACCTGTTTTAATCTGAGCGCAGCATTTACAATATGAAGAAGCTTAATTAATGCTTTTCTAGGTAAAGCTTTGAGAATTTCTCCGGTGATCAAGTCATAACCAGGAGCTTTCTTAGGTTTTAGATTCCCGATCTCATGTTTGAGTTCCTCTAGCGTTGCACTTGTAAGTGCTAAATCGTCAGATGGTAAATCCGGCCTATTGATATTGTTGTAAGACACTTGACCATCGTACGGTTTAAAGGTGTCTTCCAGGTGGGCCGCAAAAACGTCCGCTTTTTCTTTATCTTCCCTTGCCCATTCATTGTGATTTAATATAATTAGCGGCGCGGGGATCTTGGATCTTTTGGTGCCCTTTATAGCTTTCCAAAGTGAATAATTGGAATCTTTTTTCGCTGTTAAACTTTCAAGATAAGAGCCTATCGCACGATTCTTAAAATCCTTTATAGTCTTCTTCAACGAATTGCACAGGTGATTCAAGTCAGCTTTATGTTGCGGAGCACGACTCTGTTGCCATTTCTTACGCGCTTTTCTTTTTTCCTTGACCAATACTTTTATTTCCGTAGGATATCGTAGACCGTATTTGTCCGGAGTTTTCCTTGGATTGGGAGTATTATTCCAAGAGGCGAGCTGTACGATCTCAACGAAGCGATCAACTTCAACCTCAAGTTCATAGGGTGTAATAAATGTGTTGGAAAATGTACTTCATGACGTTTGCAATTTTGTTTTACTACTCCCTACATCGGTTTATGCCTTAATACCGCTCCTTTTCTTAAAACCCTTTACTTGTTTTTAGATGTAATAAATTCTACTATTGACCCTAACAGGATTTGAAATAATTTTGTTAATTTGAGTCCTGCACAGATAGATAAAAATATAATTGTGGAAAAAAATTACCTGTCCGGAAACTTATGGACGGCAGTGTATCTCTATTGACTTCACAATAAATACTAGATTTTTTTTTTAAGAACATTTTATTTTTCTTACACTTTTTTTGTGAGATGTTATTTCCTTTTTATAACCAACAATTCTATCTGAAATAGTATACTTAAGTTCTCACGCAAAGTGGTAGGCATTTGCATAAATGACTAACTCGAAATACAAGGACCAACATAGAATACCAATGTCAGACAGTCGTGCTTAGGCTCACTGAAAATATATGCAAAAGAAAGTCGTTACACAATTTGAACTCAATTACGTAACTCATATAGAATAAAAAATACAGTCCGCCCTTGACCACAAAAATGCTGGCAACACATACGTATCTACTACCTCTGAATTTCAATTAAGACATTTATGATGTTTTTTTAGCAAATTTAGCAATTTATTGCAATGAATAAAATTAATTCCGATTAGCGTTTGCATTCTAGAAAAACAAGATATTTGCGATGATTATAATTTATTATGCAAACGTGTGTATGTGGAACATTCTGGTATCCCCTACTTTCAGTGGCACAAACATACACACATACCTACTATACATTAGATCACCCCAGGCCACGAAATTCGATACTTTACAAGGCCGGAACAGTGAACGTTGCAAGGGGTCCCACTGATGGAAGAGAGCATTGTAAACGAAGGTAAACAAATGAAATAAACTCGCTTTGGCATTTGTGAATGCATCCACGAGAGTGGCATATTAAATAAGCCGGATAAATGTAAGAATTAAGTGCAGTAAGTACTAGTAGTGATTAAATTACAAGGATAGGGTTACACGGCTGCAGATACTTGCGCGCACATTTCGAGTGTTTCGCACATTACATGATTGTTTAAACTTGGGTGATGTAAAAGAAAAAGGGTTCATTTTTTTACAATATGACTGTAATTAGCTACAGTTAACGGAAATAAAAATACTACACTCTCCAAACGTCTATGAATACGTACGAGTATATGTTGGATTTAGATCCCGATAGATAGATATGGTGTTAACAGCTGCTTTCTGTGAATATTTCGTCCTTCATCGGCCAGTGGTAAACTTAGTTTAATTTGTTATCTTCTTTTATGGAGTGACGTGAACAAAAAACGAGAATTTTTTTGAGAATTCTAAAACAGGTACGTACCTAGAACTATCATAAATACTGTTACAGATATAAATAGGTCTAAAAACAAAGACAAGCGATATTAAGTTAATTTTTTCCACAAATATTACATATTTTATTCAAAATGACCTCCATTTGGCCTAATACAGGCCTTGAAACGAGTTGACCATACGTCAATCACAACACACACAATTTCCATTGGAAAACTGTCGACTGCTCCCCTTAAGCTAATTTTTAGCGACTACAGGTTTGGGTGTCTTTGGTACAGACCATGCCCTCTAAAACGGACCATAACTTGTAATTCAAAGGATTAAGATTCGGAGTTACTGATGGCAAATGGTCAATGCTTATAAAATGAGTAACATTTTCCGTGAGCCAAGCTTGGGTAGTTTTTGTTTTATGGGCTGGACCAGAGTCATGTAGGAACGTTCACGCCTTGTGTTGGTAGAGGGACTGATTAAGCGGGTTCACCACGTTTTCTAAAACAGTTCCCTGGTAGACTTTTGCTGAAGTCTTAACTCCCTTTTCACAAAAGTGAACTTCTGTGACGTCTTCACATGATACTACCCACCAAACCATGACAGATGCAGGGTGGTGCCCTTTCTTTTATCCTTGGCACAAGCTCCCCAGGTTCTTTAGAACGACCTCACATAAACTGTGTCATTTAGGTTATTATGTGTCCCCTACGGTGAAAATTTGTTCATTCGTAAATAGAATTCGGCGATATTCAGCATCAGCCAACAGTCGCTTTGACTTTTCTTTTCTCTTTTCCATTAGCGCGTTAGTCAGCAAACGTCTTTTGTATGCCCCTAAAACTAAATCTTTCTTTTTGAGGTGGGACATTGAAGTTTGCGAAATGTCCATTTCACGAGACATGATTTCGATGATTGATAGCCTCTGTTGTTCTAGTAGTGCATAGGCTTCCCGTCTTTGACGGATAGACAAACATACGACTGATCCCTAGCGGCTGCAGCGCTTTAAAGGTTAACCCTTTTTCCACACCGCTCTTATGAAGGGCAATAACAGCAGTCCTGTTTTCCAAATCGCTTCACTCCATGTTAAAAACTTGACGAATCTTAATATAAATTTGCGTATGAACAGCCCAAATACAAACCACAATTGACGCAAGCCATCACAAGAGTGCGGGTAATACCAGAGGCTGTAGGGAACCGTTAAAGGTTGTAACAGTATTTATGAAAGTACTAGGTAAATAAGTAAGGCAACCGTATTTAGATGAAGGTAGATACGAGTGAATCGAGAGTGACTTAAGCAAGGGATAACAAAGACCAAGAATCGTTTGTTCTTGCAGAAGAGCTTATGACAGTCAGGTCATACAATTCTTAACAGACCTGCATTAAGACTTGACTCTGTGCAAACAACAACCTAGAACACTACCTCTGTCAATATCCAAACCTAATGCATTATAGAATTCGTCAAACAAATAAAACGCCTTCCCCATAACTTCACACAAAAGTCCTCTCTTCCATCGCTCAAAACTACCTAAATTCCCCCAATCGAATACGGGTTGAATTTATTGCCAAATCAAACTGAGACGGGGGTCGTTTAAAAAGTTGTGAGCCTAACAGAGAAACAAATTCAGTTTCATTTTTCAAAAATAGAGCGATGCTCCAAACTCTTTAACTCGTCCAAATAGTAATTGGCGTCTTGCTCTGCAAAATTGGCATCTGCAAATGCAAAGTCTTCGAGTTTGAAGTGAGCAAGCGCGGCACCCAACGCGCAAACAGCTTTCTCATGCTCAATTCTTCATGTAAAATATTGTAGCATAATAATAACTACGCTCCCTAACAGATAGAGAAAGTATGATGCAACAAATTCCGAAGTGTTTTTTCATTCTGGCAGAATTTTGGTTCGAAGTGTCCTTTCATTCGAGGTTCGTGTCTGCGGTTTCCACATTTTATGTCTACGAAAGAGACGGATAATATCACGGATGAGAGGGAATTATAACTGCAAGAATGATTGTCATCTTGGAATTTCTCTTGTTCCAGTGGTCGAAGAATTTGCTAGAAGTTTCTGGCTATCAGAAACTTCTGCTATATAAGGACAGATGGCGATCAAAAAGGCGCAGTAGTTTCTAAACTGTGGCGAAGAGATTAGAAAAGTGATAATGGGCGAAGTTGTAATTTTGTGATAAATTGAAAGTTGAGATTTAACAAGAAGAAGTAATTAGTTTGGATTTGTGAATTAAGTAATTGAAAGGAGATAAAGTGATTTAAAAGGAAAGAGACCTTGTAAGAAAAGAATTGCGAAGAATAGTATAGTGTGAACCTGAATTGTTCTATAGACTAGAAAATAAAGAAATAATTTCACAGAATATTGTTTTATCTACTCGAGCCGTAGCTCGCATATTACAATATTATGAATGCATTCCTTTGATAGCTCTCTAACCTTGATTCGACGTTTATCCAGTATCATTTGGTGAACTTGTTCAATATTATCAGTGGTGGCTCCATTTTTTGCCCATCCAAGCTGGTTCGACCACGTTTAAATCACCTGCCCATCCTTTAACGGTTGTAAACGATGGAGCAGAGCCCCCGCAGACAGCGTCCAAATCGGGTTTACTAGCGCACTGCCTTTTAAATGAAAGAATTTAATTACGGAACTATGTATGTATATTTGATTTGTTTCCATTTTTACAAAACACTGATATAGACTGACACAAACTACTGTCAAACAACAAATGAGCGGCCAAAATGGCTGACATTTTAAGAAGTGTCTTTCTAACAATGTACTAGAATAGTTTATGACGCCATCTTTAGGTTGAGGATTAAAACTTTTCGAATGACCTGTTTTTGTGCTTAATTCGAATACTAAGTTTGAAAGGAATCGTTAATACTTTTTTCGAGAACATCTTAAGTTTTTTTTAAAACAATTTTGAAGTTAGGTCGAAAATTTTGACTTTGACTCGAATTGTAATTGAATACAACCAAGGTACGAAATAAAAGAAAAAGCTGTCCCGAAGAATGTTCATCAGATCCTTCTGAGTAAATCATAAAATCATGCAATGGATTTGTACTGGTATGATCAAACTATGTCCTTGGAGAAGTGTAGTATTTGAATGGCGGGGACCCATATGTGCCAAAAATTCCACCGAGATGCGAAGTAAAATGGTCAAAAAATTAGCAATAACATGAATTAAGTACTAGATCAAACAAATATCCAACTGCGGCGACGTTGCAGAGCTTATCTTTGATAGATAAGACAAAATTAGGTTACACACAGCTGTAGAACAAGACAAGATCTATAAATAAAAGGTACGACTTGGTTTCAACTACTTGCTCATGCAATTCGTTCGTAAACTTTTCAGATGTTGAATTTAGACAAAATCGATGAAAGATTAAAGTAAAATTGCGGTCATATTTCAAACATCCGCATTACCTCAGATGTGAAGTTTTAATGAAATCTGTTTTCGAGAAAATTGCACTTTTTCACAACTGGTCACAAGTTTTACAGTACCGTTAAATTTGAGGTTAGATTAAGAATTCCGACTTCACCTTGGGGCATAGCCCCATAGACTGCAGATATGAAGTTCAAATTGTATCCGTTCAACGATTAGGCTGCGGTTCGAGGCACAGACGAACAGAAATGCGAAACCCACTTTTCGAGTTTCTTTTCTAAGATTTACCAAAATCTCAGGATCGAAAACTTTCACGAAAACTATACTTTACTTGATAGAAACAAGTAAAAAACAAAAGAATTGTTTCTAAGTCCCGCCATTGTCTGACAAACATGCAAAAGTAAAATTGTTACGAATTTCGCTCTTCGGTCTTGAATGTCTCCGGGAAGCTACAATGTTTGCGTCAAATACAACCTTGATAAATGAAAAGCACCTCATATAAAATAAGTTTTATAAAAAACTACTGCAGTTAGGTGAATATTTTTCACTACCCAGGATCCGTTACCCATTACTGACTAAATTATGGAGAATTCCCGCGATTTTTAACTCTGGATTTTTTCTGTGCGGTAAAATAGGTATAATTGGCATCATTTCGAAAATAGTAGTGAAAGTGTGTCCATCAGCCTTTTGCGGATATCTTATTATCCATTTATAGTTTTTTGTTTAAGTAAGAAAAGTAACCAATGGCTAAGTGAAAAAGATACGAATTAAGTGAAGCTGAAAGAGCCCAAATTGTCCTTTTGGCCTCTCAAGGCATGTCCCGGAAAAAAAATTTCAAAAACTCTTAAGCATTCACGTTCAGCCGTTCAATATGCCTTAAGGCTATACAGGGAGACTGGAGAGTACATTTCTAAGCCGCGCCCAGCCAGAAAACGAAAGTCTTCGGCTCGTGAAAATCAAGTTCATTTCAGGAACGCCAAAATGTTACGTTATCTGCGATAACGATTAGAAGAAGGCTAACAGTAGCCGGCCTTAGAGGTTGCAAGGTCAGGAAAAAACCCTGCCTTTCTGAGGAGCCAAATTACAGAAGGATTGGAGCCATGAAGATTGGAGCAATGTTGTGTGGTCAAACGAGGCTAATGTTCAGACAAGTATGTAAACTGCATACTCGTACTTCTAAAAACAAAACCAAAAGCGGATTTATGAAACCATTGGACATTTTTTTTTTTAATAAAAGTGGCTCCGAACTGAACACTAAATCAGAAGGTGGCTTTACATATTTTCGGAACTCCCTGGAGCAGTCTACGTTCGCAGGAAGAAGGGAGAAGAGTTCCATCCAGATTGTGTGGTGCCCACAGTCAAGTTTGGTGGTAATAGTGCGTGGTGCATGGTGCGGGGCTGCATGGCGGCAGGAGGCATAGTAAAGCTATTCACGTGCGAGGGAAGAGTTTTAGGGATCTTCTTAAAGGCATCTTATGGTTAAATATTTGGAAACAGGTCTTACCGAAGGATAATTTTCCATGCCATAAATCTCGAAAAACGATGGAATGGTATTCAAATCAAAACATTCAGGTCTTGGAGTGGCCAGCCAGCCAGCCAGCCAGCCAGATCTGAACCCGATTGCACACCTGTGGGTATTTCTAAAAAAAAAGAGGATAAAGAACAATAATCCGACATCCTTAGTAGGCCTGAAGAGCGCTATATGATGAGAATGGGAAAAAATCAGCTCGGAGGAATATTTTATTTTAGTTGCTAGCATGCCTCGTAGGGTTCTTGCAGTGATAAAGGCCAATGGAGGGAGGGCCAACTAAATATTAAATTATAAAAAAAAAAAAATTTCGTAAACATACTAATTGTTTGTTTTATTTATACGCATTGAAATGTTTAGATACAACGGCATTTTATACATTTGCGTTGGGTGCTTTTCATTTATGACCAAGACTGTATTTAATTTGTATTTTGGTGACCTAGGATGTCCTTGTAGGTAATTTGAAAAATTAATCACCTTTTACATTTATCGTGGAATATGGGGAGTTCTGCGAGGGCGAGTCCCGCACAAGCACCGAATATTGGGGAAGCGTGGAGGAACTTGCAGTTTGGCTCCGCGATTTCCCAAGAAAAACCACATACGTGTACCCGGGTCCAATATCGGCAAGGCGAGCAGATGGTCAATTTTTCATAAACGGGACCAATAGATTTGGTACAGGCTTTAATACCATCTTTTTCTCAGTGAAATCTACTTAAAATCCTCGCAACTATCCCATGCTTTCCTCAGAATTCGAGATTTCAAAATACTTTCTGGAGTTCTGAAGTTCAAGCTTGGATGATGTTTGAAGGATCTCTAAGAAACAGCTTTTCCCAGACTTTTCATCTTTGATAGAAGTCCTATGTGGTCTTTATTTAAGAATTCTTTAATAGTTTGTAGAAGATCCCCTAATTGTGTGGAAAGCCATCCTTAGCCAGGCATCAGACAGTGAACAAATTTCAACACTTCTTCACAAGAAGGTACAGTGGATGGACCCATTCTCAGCGCCTTACACCATTCAATCTTGAATTCGCTTCTATGTATAAATGTATAAAGTCAGACATCCGGCTCGAAGTGTTTGAAACTCAATCGGACGTAAACACATTTCCGGTGTCGAATATACGACCGGCATCTGTGGCGCACGATTTCATGAATTTTTAAACTCCGCCTCAAGTCTTGCCCTGACTATCCGATTTTGAAGCACTTTAGATAGGACCATCTACACATCGTTAAAAAGAACTATTCACGCATTAGCTACACATCCTTAAAAACTAAATTTAAACGATACCATCAGCACACTATATCAGTGAATCTAAATCTGTTCCGTGATTCTTAATTTAAGGCAGAAATTCCTTTCCAGCAACAAACGAATCTTATATACGACGTCGGATACATCTGAACAGTTCAGAAATTCTGTACCCAGAAATCCGTGTGAATGATCTCATTGAGTTCTATGCACTTCGATGTATCTGGCAATTCCTTTCCAGCAACAAGCGAATCTTATATACGACGTCGGATACATGTAAACAGTTTAGAAATTCTGTACCCAGAAATCCGTGTGAATGACCTCATTGAGTTCTATGCACTTCAATGTACCTGGGCATCGAATTGAATTGAAGTTTCTCCGGCAGACAAATAGACGTATGTCCGGCTTCTGCGTCGTATATCCAGCGCCGACAATGTGTGAATGCTCTCATTGAGTTCAATACGCTTTGAGCCAGATATCCGCCGGTGCATATCCGATGTTGGGGCTAAAAATAAGTACAAGGAATCTGAAATACTATACAGTATAAAAGACTTTTTTCTGAGGGGATTGGACTCTACACAATTAGGATGCTGTCATCGGCAAAACTAAAGATTTCTTCTTGTTTGTTGACTAGTAGGTCATTTATTAAGAGTAGAAATAGAGTTAGTGAAAGTATAGAAACGTACCGTAAGACAAGACACACCATCGACCACATCTTGAATTGATCTTTTATGAAGAAATTGTTCATCCAACCACAGAGCTGGATAAATCTAGGCATGATCTGGTTATCACATGTAATATCATGCAACATGCCCTTGTAGTCTCAGACTATTAAATCAAAGAAAACCTGGATCAACCCTGGCAAAACCGTCATAGTACCTATCACTAAAAGAACACACTAGAAACTCCCCTGAAATAACTGACTAATGGTACAATACATCTTTTCATGTCGCAGTCAATAATTTATTGACGTCGATCGTTTCGCGCCAAATTTAATGTCGCCACATCTGTTTCTGTTTATTTTTTCGCAATCAATTTCTTTCTCATCTGATGTCATCACCATGTTCATGTCGCTGATTTTTGCAGTCAACGTGCCAAGTTCATTGCCACTAAGTTGGCCATGAAATCATACTCAACATTCCCATAACTTTGAATAAGGAATTCAAATTTGTGCAAAATAACTTAAAATTTCATTACTTTGACCAAATTCCAAGTCATGACTCATGAAAATGCGAATGCTACTTGTCTCCTTTGCAAAAAGACAAAAACCATCCTCAAGAGTCAAGATAAACGGAAACCCATCTTCACCGTCTACCGTCTGCGCACAACAACATCAGACGACCAAAAAGGTAAAAGGCAACAACAACGATGACATCTCATTAGGTCATGCATTCATCGTTTCCGCCCTCCAGCAACAGCACGATGCCATGAATCCCAGACTCACGCCCCAAAGCTGTTGAAACTCATAAGCAATTTACTAACTGCATAATTTGTGGCGACTACTCGTCCTTATTCCAGCAATCTCCCCTGAGGCGGAGAGGAAACAACAGATTGAAAGGCAAACAGTAGGAAAAGGGTTGTCGTAGAGTCAGTTGACGGTCCCTCGTAAACTGCCAACAAACATCATTATGACATCATCGGGGTACAAACTGCAGCAGCCCAAGCCAAATGCACGTCTCCGGTTCTCTTAGGTGCCATTAAAAACATGTTCAAGTGCACAACATGCACAGTACCGTGTGTTTCAAAAATATATTCCTCCATCAGAATGTTGCTGGAGTTTTTGTGATACCCTTACCCGTAGATACACACAGATACACCATGCTGAAATGTATCTGTGTATAAATTTCTTAATTTTACTATGTCATCGACCTTCTGAATGGACACCAATTTTTCTCTTCTTCTTCTCTGCTCCATTGTAGTACATTGACAATGGAATGCGCAACGACTACAATAAAATGGAGCATAAATGACGAAATACATACACAAAAAAAAAAAAAAAAAAGTATCTTTTGAAACGTGGACCGATTTATTCACACGACTCATTCACACTTTGAAGGTCTGTGAACCCGTATATCTTTGCCGGTTTCGGTTTTGTCTTGACAGTCGATTATAATATTTTTATGCCTATTCTTATAGCATTTGTAGTGCAATGTGTTGGATATCTCTTGGACTTCTCATAAGGGTCATAAGGGTCAGTGATTCAATTAAGTAATTGCGAGATCTTCGACAGAATACATACTGAGCCATTTAACCCGGTCACAGATGTGCAATTGATGATGATCCATACTCCCAGGAAATGAGTTAAACACGATTGTTAGTTTCTTTTTCGATTGAGGTTAAGTCGTGACCTAAAAATTGTTACCGCCTGGATGTAGGAATTATTTATTGGTTTCCCCTAAAAATCAACAATTTTTCATTGATATTTATGACCCACTTGAGATTAAAAAAAAAATAATAATAAACAGAGATTCGTAGAGATTTAACAATAGCCAGACAAAGTTCAATTGGCGATGGTATAAGGGCCCCTTGAACCGTCGTTTCTGTTTCGTGCTGCACCTGATTATGACTCTTGGAAATTCACTTAACCACATGAAAACCATCCAAGCATGGATCTTGGCTGACTATCAAAATATGCGCATAAAACATGGGAAATGCATTAAGCATATCGAAACTTTCACTTTATATGTGTAGGGCAGGCACTCATTAAAAAACAAAAAATTGGTCAAATGAATAATTTTTCAATTGAAGTATAATTCAATGATTGTAGGAGCGTTTTAAGATGTTTTTTTTTTTTTTTTTTAATTTGAAGTAGACAGGAATCAAAAGGGTCATTAGATGGTTGTTGACAGGCAAATGAAGAGTCGTTTATCCCTTGTTAAGTTTCACAAAAGGTTTCTACTTAGACAATTATTTTAAGTTAAAAGATAATTGCAATTTGTATAGTTCGTCGTTTGGTACATAAAAGACACTTAAAGATAGCATTTTCCCAAATTTACACCACGTGAAAACGCATCGTCTCTGTCATGCGATTCGCGGATAAGCTATAAGGCGAGCTAACGATGAAGATTGGGCTAATGTGGTCCACTAGCTGTGAAACCTCTGGCTTGATTTTATACGGTTTTCTTGACTTATGTAGAAGAATTATACCGTTTTGCATAAATGTGACTAAATTTCGTAGATACAGCGCTCAATTTGCTCCTTCAAGGCGTGGGTGGACATGGGCTTGTTGGCATAAACCTTAGACTTCAAAAAACCCCAAAGAAAAAAGTCCAACGGCGTTAAATCGCATGATCTGGGCGGCCAATACTGATCACCAAAACGGGAAATTACACTACCAGAAAATGACTCATGCAGTAATTGTTTCTCGGGCTGTATGATATGCAGCACCGTCTTGTTGAAACCATATGTCGTCCACATCCATATCTTGCAATTTAGGCACAAAAAACTGGATGATCAAGTAGCGATAGCGAATACTATTAACTGTTATTGCCTGACCAGACGCATTTTCAAAGGGGAATGGTCTGATGATGCTTCCAGGCCAAAATCCGCACCAAACAGTGATAATTTTGTTTGAAAAATCAGCATCCATTTGTTGTTGTTCCATAACCCATTCAAAGAACTCTCTTCGCTGTGCGTGGTCAGTTTTAAGTCAGCTGCACTTTGTATGCATGAAGATGCAAATCTTCCTCAAAAACTGCATTTAAATCGCTTGTGTAACTTGCTAAAAAAGGCCATTATTGATTTTAAAAATCGGACAATACAAACTAGCATTGAAAGCTTAACAGCAGAAAAAGGTTCCCATTATTCGCTCTGGAAAGCTATAAAAGGCATTAAAAAACCGAAAATACAAGCGGCCCCAATCAAGAAAAATGACAACGAATTGGCCAAGAATGATAAAGACAAAGCAGAAGTTTTTGCCGCCCATTTAGAAGAAACATAGCATAGATATAGCACTTCACAATTACACAGTAAGAAATGCAAGGCTGACCGAACTTCAACAAGAAATAAAGAAACTGAAACCGAATAAAGCTCCTGGATACGACCTAATCACGGGAGACCTTCTTAAATCGTTACCTAGAAAAGCGTTAGTTAAGTTCCTGTACATTATAAACGCAGCGATAAGACTAGAATATGTTCCGAGTCAATGGAAAGTCGCGGAAGTAATAATGATTCTGAAGCCAGGAAAACCGCCGAATGATAAAAAATCGTATAGACCTATTTCGCTGCTGCCGATTATGTCTAGAGTTTTCGAAAGACTAGTACTTAAGCGATTACAGCCGGTTATAGAAGAAAGATCTCTTATTCCCAATCACCAGTTTGGGTTTAGAACCAAGCACTCAACAATAGACCAAGTGCATAGAATAACTGATTTAATTGAGAAAGCTTACGAAGAAAAAAAGATTTGCTCGAGCGTATTCTTTGATGTTTCTCAAGCTTTTGACAAGGTCTGGTATGAAGGATTGAAGTATAAATTACGACAAGTTCTGCCGGAACACTTATATAATATTCTGGAAAAATATTTGACGAATCGACTTTTCCGAGTCAAACACGGAAATGAATATTCAGAATCTAAAGAAATAATGGCTGGAGTACCGCAGGGAAGAGTCCTTGGACCGCTTTTGTATCTATTATATACTCGCAATATACCGCAAGAAGAAGGCACCGTATTAGCTACATTTGCCGACGACACTGCCATCCTGGCAACGGGTAAAACGATCGAAGAAACGACTGAAAAATTGCAAGAAGCATTGAATAAAGTAAATGAATGGACAAAGATTTGGCTATAAGAAAATAAATAATTTGCCGATCTTTTCAAACTCGATTCAAATTCCGTTTGCAAACGAGGCTAAGTATCTTGGAATGACACTTGATGCTAAGCTGAAGTGGAAATCTCACGTGAAGAAAAAACGTAAAGAACTAGAAACCAAATACAGAGAAATGTACTGGTTACTTGGAAAACATTCCAAGCTTAATATAGAGAACAAACTGCTTCTATACAAGCAAGTGCTAAAGCCGATATGGACATATGGAATACAACTCTGGGGTTGTACCAAAATAAGTAATGTCAATATTTTACAAACTATTGAAAATAAAGTGCTAAGATCAATACTTAATGCATGTGGTTTATTAGAAATAGCGGTATCCATAGAGATTTAGGAATTGCAACAGTCGAACATGAAATTAAAAACTTCGCGCGTAAGCATAAAGACAGATTACAAGGACACGTTAACAATGAAGTCCTTCGAATTCTAGATGAGACGAATCTACTGCGTCGTCTACAAAGGACTAAACCTTTCGACTTAACGCGATAGCAAGAAACCGCGTCTAATTTGCGGAACAAGCAGGAACTTTCAATGGAAAGGCACCTGCCAAACGATCTCAATACTTGAAAGAAAAACTGCTGGTTAAGTCAAAACTTAGTTTAGTAATCAAAGAAATTTATCACGAATGGAGGTTTTTTTAGTGAGTAAAAATCTCACACTACTATGAGCACGCGCTATCGATCCTCATAGTGTCTTCATGAAGATTTTTTACCTACCCTCGAAAAAAAAAAAAAAAAAACTGCTTTGATGTTTTTTGTTGAACAACTTGTTGAAGGATGGCCAGAGTGTCTACAGTCTCCCTGAATTTTTGAATTAATGTCTTCACAGTTGATGAAGTTAAATCACTATTCCGACCATATTTTGTACGAAAATTGCGAACTGTAGCTGCCAAACCTTCATTATTTTTGTTCTTTCGTGTAGCACTCCATTTTTAATAACCCTGAACTGTCAGCCGTCACGCTGTTTTTTTTTTTTTTTTTGTTTGATGGCAACACTTTACTGCAAAAATGGCGCAAAATTAAAATATTGCGTGAATTTTGGGACACCCTTTATAATCAAGGCAACGATTTACAGATCAGTGCGTGAAACAGACCGCGCTGCAGTCGATTCACTGGTGGAGGTCCTCAACTGAAATTATAACCGCAATCCAGAGTGTAATACACAAAGCTGTACTCGTAACAGTAACCACAAAGTATCGATACCTACAAGTATTCACTAAAAGTATTCGAAAATACTGGTTAGTGTTGTGAACTATAGAATGAATTCGACTATCGATATTTAGTAACTGAATGATTCCAACTATCGAATGATTTCGTTCATTCATTCATTCAGAAAGGGAGAAATAAATAAATAAAGTGCAAGACGGGTAATCATTTTTTTCAAGGGCCCCATCGTTTTCTACAAATTGGCCCTCAAAAGTAAATTCGGACATACAAGGGGCGGCTGATAACTTCGCGACCTAAGGCATTAAGTGAAAGAAGAGATCAGATTAAAAAAATTGAATTCTCAATACAACCTCCCTCGAGTGAAATGTATTTCTCACATCGGGCATACAGTACCCGATTCTTTTTCTTTCATTTCAAAATGACTTTCTAATGCCATCTTGATCTCGTTCTCTTATGCAAATCTCCGGCCCTGTAACTCCTTTTTCAAATTGGAAAAAGGAAAAAGTCACTCAGGGCCAAGTCTGGGTTGTAGGGTGGGTGGTCTATCGTTGAAAAACCTGTGTCTTTTAAGACGTGTCTCGAAACCCGCGCCGTGTGAATAGGCACGTTATCCTACAACAACAACACTCCGTGCCTGAGTTTCCCACGTCGCTTCCATACTACCGCTTCACGTGAGTGAGTCAATAAATTTACGTAATATTGACCATCCATTTGGCGCCGTGGCTCAGTGGTTAAGTGCGCGATCACTGAACGAGATGTTCAAGGTTCGAATCCAAGAACACACAAAAAAAAAAGTTTCCTCACGGTACCACATCTTGCGAACGTCTGACAAACATTTGAGAGTAAAACTGTCATGAGAAACTTTTCTCAATCGAAAAATTGCCCTTCGGAAACAGCATAAAACTGTAGGTCCCAACTATTCGTGAGGCGCACAACACGAGTGGCTGCGAGAAACTATTATTATTATTATTAATATTGACCATTCATCGTAGTCTCCCTTTGGCAGCTAATCTTCTTCTTTTCCTTACGGCGAGGTTATGCACCGGAGTGGAAGGATCACAACCCTCCCACTTTACTGCATTCCTACTGGTCCGCCTGTGGGGTTTGCCGGTTTGACCTCAGGAAGTACCGGCTGACTTCCGGTTTCAGATCACTTAGTTTTTGCATTTGTGTGATCCAGTTGTTTTTGGTTTGCCTTTTTTGCGCGATTGTGTAGGAACGTTGATTGATATTGCCTTTTTGACGGGGTTCGATGGATCTCTCCTTTGGACATGACAATACCAACTGAGTCGGTTGGTTTCCGATTTCGGCTGACATGGTGATATTTATCCTACCACAGATAATAACAAAATGAGATTATTGTGCAAACGACGTGATATTTATACTACAAGAGTACCGCAGTTAGTGCTCTTCTCACTAATGAGAAGATGACTGGTATCTCAGGCCGCGAACTTATCAGCCGCTCCTCGTACAGAGGAGAAAGACGATTGCACAACAATGAGCTCCTCGAAAAACAAATACGAGCAATGCCCGAGATACAACGTCAAAAGAGAAGGAGGGCAAGACTACACACTCTCATGCAGCTGTTTTAATATTGTTCTGGAAATCAGGTTAGATTGCATGGTTGCATACCATTACCGTGGAGTCCAGGCATTTCTTACTGCCTCTGTCACTGTACACCGTAATTATATTCCCAACGATATTGTTTTCTAGGATAATTATTGCAGCCTGAGTAATTGGTGTGATCTCGGCTTGAGAAACGCTGCAGTCGTTGTTAATTCTAACGGGGCGGTTCACACCTGGAGTTTCACAGAACACCCCAGCCCCTGTACCGACGTCCATTTTGGAGCCGTCTGTGTAGAAGGCTAACTCACCTTTGGTTGTGACTTGCTGGTTCCTCCAATAGCTCCTGTCAAGACTTCTGATATTGAATCTCCCGTCAAAAGCAAGTGTCGGATTCACATGGTCAGCTTCTATCTTCCTGGTAGTAGAGTCCCATTGCAATAGGAAGGAAGAATGACCGTATGGTCCTGGTGGCCAAAATGCAGCTAATTTTAGTCTTAATTCAGTTTTAGCAACAACTTTATTGCAGTGTCGTTCTAATAGAACCTGTAATCCCGATGCAGACCGTTCTCTGGATCTTGATGAGCTTTGGAAGATAGTATTTCTTCTCAAGTGCCTTCCACCAAACTGTCGAGGCGTACGTTAGAATGGGTCTCACCTCCGCTGGATAAAACCAGTATACCACAGCTAGTTTGAGACCCCAAGTATTGCTGAAGGACTTTTTGCATGTATAGAAAGTTACACATGCTTTCTTAATGTGATCCTCGGTATTTCTGTCCAGTAAAGTTTGGAATCTAGAACTTGTATCTTGCTGACTTTGACAGATTTAATTCAACTCCTCCGATAGTTGGCGGTTTGACTACAGGGATTTGGATACCCAGTCCTCGGCTACTGGCGCAATTCTTAACTAGTAGTAGTGTGTAGCTGAACTCTCACTAAGGCTGTTACGTTGAATCCATTTTCTTTCAGTATGTCCAAAGACTCATCCACCACTAGGTGATAGAACGCCACCCTGAGGAATCCCTCTGGATTGAGTTAATTATACGCGACTCAAGCATGCATTCAATCCAGCTGCCTTGCTCAGACTTCTCACGTTGTTGAAAGCTCTCTCAATAAACGCCCCTAGAGTGAACTCCCAGTGGTGGAGCGATTTTTTTTATCATTAATACTACTTCATGAAGAGCCTTATCCACCGATCTGCCCTTCATACACGCATGTTGTGATTTAAATAGGTAGTCATTGCCTACCAAATTTCTAACGAATATATCTATCAATCGTTCCAACATTTTGAGCAGAAAGAGCGACAGACTGATTGCTGTAGTCCTTTGAGGCAGTGTGACTAGCTTTCCCTGCTTTGGGTAAGAAAATGACACGTATCTCTCGCGATGTTTTTAAAACATACCCTAGTTTAAGGCAGCTTGTGAAGATCGGCCTCAGCCAACGGATAACAGTTTTCTCCGACTCTTGCAGCATCACTGGTCGAATGTAATCCATTCCTGGTGCCTTATATGGAACAAAGTATTTGATTGCCCATGATATCTTTCGCTCGTCGACTATCTTACCTGATTCATCCGCATCCATTCCCAGTATGGTTTCCAAAATAGATTAACTATCTCAGGAGGCGACCGTGCAACCAGGGAAATGTGGTGCTCATTAAGGAGTCCAGCGACTCTTCTTGTGAATCTGTCCAGGTACCGTCACTCCTTTTAATAGAAGAAGCCGTCGTTGGTGTCTTGGCTAGGACTTTTCTTAGACTTGACGATTCATTGGTTCATTCTCGAATCTTATTTCTCTTTTTAGGAGCTTCACGTTCCCCTTCATAAGCGAGGTTCCAGCTCGATCGTGAATTGCGAATAAGCTCCGCAATTTTCGCTCTCCACCAGGGTGGGTGATGTCTTTTGTTGTAACCGCTAATCGAGCAGGACCACTTGAAGGATCGGGTAAGATCGTCGGTAAGTGTTTCGATTGCAGCATCGAAACTGTAGAGGTGAGAACCTCTTCCGGACAAAGTTCAGCTGATTTCCCCATTTCACTACTGAATCTTAGCCAGTTTGCTCTACGTGGGTTAGTGTTCAGCCGTAAACTGAAGACTATCCAACAATGGTCAAGTAGGAACGTTTTGTTAGAAACCCCTGAAGAATACAGTCAAATCAAATATCAGGTCAACCCAACAAATTATGTCAGCCGTTAATGTATCGACTGTGCTATTTCAGTGGTACGGGATTGTAAGTCGTATACCTATCTACTTAAGTACAGCAGTCATACATGGATGTCACGCATTTTGTACGTTATGTCGATTTGCTAGTAGATGCCGGTGTATGATGGCAGCATCAACTAGCAAATCGACATGACGTACAAAATGCGTGACATGCATGTATGACTGCTGTACTTAAGTACGTTTATTTTTATGCCAACAACATCGGCATATCTTCTGCACCCACTTACAGAAGCGGCTTGGGAGACGGAGACCTTTTCTAAAGAGTGAAAGGCATGATTGCCCGACTTCCTGCAATCGCCAAAATAATAGCTAAAATAACTCTAAAGTGTATTAAGGAGGATCTAGAAAACACTTTCGACAATGAGCAAGCCGGTTTCCATTATGGATCTGGATCCACATCAACACCTTACTGATCATCATCGAACCATGCGTCGAGTATAGATCTCCCTTACACTTGTTTTTTATTGCCTTTCAGAAGGCGCTCGATAGTGTAAACAGTGTAAACAGAATTTGAGATTCGAAGCCATGTTGAACAAGGTTGTGTACCTACTATCGTCACAATTTTTTTGATGTGGATCAGTGGCATTCTTCAGAGTGCTTTATCGTTGCGCACTGGTGGAATCCAATGGAGTTCTACAGGCTATCTTAAACATCTGAACGAAGACAATGTTTGCCTCCTACCGAACAGAATTATAGACTTGCACCGAATGTCCATCGGTTTGGTGACAGAGACAAATCTGGTGGGGGCTGAATGTCCACCGAGAGAGTACATGGAAGTATTGTCGGGAGAGCAAAGGCTGCGTTCGGTATGTTGTTAGAGCACCGCTTACTAGCTTTAGGTGTTGAAGCACTTGGAAAGTTACCAACAATATTAAAGTTATAAACTTTTCTTGATCATTTCCTCAGAAGAAGTTAGGACCGAATCTCTTATGAAAAGCTTTATGGAAGAAATGGCTAAGAACGTATAGTGAATTGGCGATAACTGCACAGCCCACCAGACCTTGTGATGAGAGAACCCACTAACGCAAGATGGAAGACCTGGCCTCACAAAACTTAGCGTAGGACGGGCAAAAAGAATTCTCGGCAATTCGGGAAAAACTTGTTGGAGCTGAAACACATTGCCAGGAATGGTACAAGATGAATGGGTCTTATAACTGAAGCTTCGAAGTAAGGGTACGAGTATATCGAGTGTTACTAATGGAGTGGTCCACAAAGCACCAGAGATACTCACCCATATAAGGAATCAAAGGACCTAAGTAAACTGGGAAGTAGTCTACTTTTGCTTTTTTACTATTTTTATGGCCAGCATGGGTAAACAAAAATTCCTTCGTCAAGATTATCTCTTTTGAAAGTGGTATAGGCTATGCTTTCCTACAGCAAGATCAATTTACACATGTTAACACCACATCTGCACTACACTCGTAAGCACGCCAATTCTCACATTACGCTTTTACCACAAAACAGTGTAATGCTACAAACTAAGTATTTAACCCAATCATCTGCGAAACCGAAAACTAATTTACTCAATTAATTAGAAATGGTAGCGGGCTGGAACTATGTTTTTCATGACGGACGCGCATTTATGTTCATCGCTTATTTCTTTTCATCCTTATTTGCTCTCATGAATGTGTTGCCCGCATGCAAGTCATAAAAATTATCATAATTAATGCTAATTGCAGCAAATTAAATTAAAGTGTTAAAACTTAGCAGTGCGTTACTTTTTGTTAATTAATCACGCTAAGCACACTTTAAAACCGACAAAACGAATTTTCCAAAATTTAATACTAGATACTCGTATGCCCACGTAAAATACTTTGCAAATTAATAAATAAACAAATCAATGGAAACAATATTTGGCTAATATTACCGGCACAGTAGTGTGAAAAATAGTCATTAGTTAAAAATGCCAAAGTCATGGTTCGGATTTAGAAATAAACATTCCACGATAGACCAAGTGCATCGGATTACTATTTTTAGATGTTGCTCAAGCCTTTGACAAGGTTTGGGATAAGGGCCTTGAGTACCAACTACGTAGGGATTTACCTAGACAGTATTACGAAAAAGTGAAGTCCTATGCTTTGGATCGACTCTTCCGAGTTCGAAACGAACAAGAATATTCAGAACTAAAGAAAATTAATGCAGGTGTTCCACAAGGAAGTGTCCTAGGACCAACTCTGTTTCTGTATATACAACGCCACTGCACTGTAAACACAACCGAGAAACTGCTGAATGCAGTCAGTCAATAGAGTAAGAGGTTGGACACAACAATGGCGTATCAAACTCAATGAGTCAAAATTAACTCACATAAACTTCACAAATAAAAAGATAAACAATCTTCCGATATTTATTAGCAAGCAAGTTGTACAGCACGCCAATACAACCGAGTATGGTCTAAAACCTATGGAAAAGTAATTAAAACTTAAACTTTCCTTAACGCGATTTGAATATAAGAAAGGAAAATCTTTTGTCGATCTTTCATCCTGATTAAGGAGGTGTTTTTAGTGGAGTTACACATTCCCTGGTTACACACTCCCTGGGTGAACACCTTTACAAAGGTAATGTAAAGGGATCTGGTTACGTAAGGATTGGAAAATTCTTTGGACCACCGTTTGACAAAACCAAGTTAGCTTTAAGGAATACCTCATCGATATGCGAACGGAAATTTAGCTTCCTATTGTATAATATGCCAAGGTCGCGAAGAGATTGAATGAGCGATATAGGGTAACCTTGGAGAAGGTAAATTCGAGGAGGGGTCTTGTTGCGTTTACGAGATAAGGTAATCCCTAGTATGGACAATAGTTCTGTTATATGTATGTATTGCAATAAAACAAAGACCTCAAAAGGTGATTTAATAAAACTTTCAGGATTTATTCAAATCGAAATTTTATTTTCTCTTGACCTTAATGCAAGTCGTTTTGAGTTTTGGCTACTCAACAATCACAATACGCACCTCATTAATTAGGAATTGAGCTTCGAACAGAGCTCGCTTTAAGAGTTCCATGTTAGGGTATCTTTTGGGGCACATAATTTCCTTTAAGACAATCCACAATTTGTGATCTAACCGATTAAGGTCTAGGGTGGTGGAAGGCTAGTCTTTGTACCAATAAAACGGGGTATATTTCTCTGGAGCTAGGTATGGGTAGTTTTCGCCTTATGAGCTGGCGCACGATCTTGCTGGAACGTTCCTTCCTTTTTTTGGAATAGGGTATGGTTTAGAGGTTTCAGAGTCCTTAAATGGTTTGCTGGTACACGTTGGCCTATGTTTCGATGTTTTTTTTTGCAAAAATGCAGGTCATAAGAGACTACACAGCACACCTCTGACACTTCCCTACATTACCGTACATATACCCTATCACAGCCTCAAATGTGAATCATTGTGTATCTCCGAAGAATTTTATACAGTGTCTAAAAATCTTCTTTGCTACAGTGTCTTGAAAATCAAACCTTTGTTCACACCGCATTTATGAAGCCCTACGACATAGATGCGATTCACTTTCTCAATTCATTCCAAAGCGAAGGTGTAAGCAAATTTCAAACATTTTTATAAAGAAACAATTGTGTCGTTAACTGCTACAAATGTTATGTCAATCTTTGGGCACGCCTAACTCTTGGTCGCCCAATGGGTGCAACAAATGTAATAACAGTATTTTTGTCCCTACTAGGTAGAATGGCTTTGAAAAATTTGGTATCGTCAACGTAGAGGGAGAGAGAGGAGTGTTTAATGACCCACTCAACATATTTTATAGTTAGGATGAAGAGAAGGGGATCTAGATGGCTGCCCTGTGGAACACCAAAGGTGGCTAAGAAAGACCTGAAGCGAGACACTATAAAAACGGTTTTCCAAGTAAGAAGATATCCATTTTAACAATGTGGGTTCAAAGCCTTGGGCAGACAGTTTGAAAATGATTAGTTGATGAGATATCTTATCAAAATATCTTCACTCAAAACAGTTGCAATAACATCGACTTCGTTGCCATTCTAAAAGTTGGTCTACCTTTCAGGAAGCGATGTTGACAAGGGGAGATAAGAGGCTTGCACTGAAAGCTTAAGGCTTCGTATAAAATATATAAATAAGATTGGTTTCCTTTCGTCTTATTTAGGTAGTGCTGGTAGAAAAGCTGGGTGAATTGAAGGTAAGTACCGAGGTAGTTGGAATAGTCAGAAACGAAATTGATGCGAAGGAAAACTACCCATAACTTGTTTCTTTTGATACGTAAGGTGCGAAGTTTACGATTATACCAAGGAGGGGATTACATGAAGTTTTATGGAGAGAAAAAGAGACAAAAAAAAAATAGAATTTAATATTTCTCGGCAAAAAAGGGGAAGAGCCCCATTTAAAGACAGATTGATAAACTCGAAGGAAGACCTGCGAAGATAAGCATTAATTTTGCAGAAATTTGCTTAATGAAAGTTGTAAGAAGAGAGATTTGTGAAAGGAGTGAAGAGTTGCCTACTCATGTAGTTTAAGATACCACTAATTTGGGAAAGACTTGAGTCTGTTAACCGATCTATGAAGAGACATTCCTTAGTCGAGTAGGATTTATGGAGTCCACTGCAAGTGAGGCAGATTAAAGTTCCCAAAAATAAAGATGTTGTCAAGGGAGTCAGTTGAGTCTATTATTAGGTCAATCGCATCGATAGCAAGTTGGTAAGATTCGATAGGGTGGGACGGTAGAATGTAACAACACATATCGTACAGGGACCTATGGGGGAGTGCTATTTTTATTGAAATAAAGTCCAGTTTAGAAGAAGAAGAAACAGCAATGAGAAAAGAGTCAAGGATGACCAGAAGGACGACTCGACAAGGAGAGTCAAGGTTAGAGAGGGTAAGACTATCATCTCGAAAAACATTGAAAGTAGGGGTGAATAACTCTTGGTTCCTTATGTCGGGTATTAGATTATTTTCAATTAGAGCACAGATATCAAAAGGGAGAACATGAGATTGGGACAAAACAGCACAAGTTTTCAAGCGAAGGCCTCTTACGTTCTGGAAGTAAAAGGTGAGAGGATTACTAGTAAAGATGGCAAGTTAAGGACGAACAAATTGGTCGTGGTCCACTCAGCTCCGTTGAAGGTGTTAGACTCTTTTAGAGTGTACATAATTACCGACAATACTAAGGTCCTCCGAACCACCATGTCTTTCGAGATTTTCACGTTCGTTAAAAAAAAAATTCTTCCCGAAGCCGACAAGACGGCGTTGCGAGAGATTTTTCTTAAATAGTTTAAGTGAAGCGCTTCAGAAATACATGAAAATTGTTTAGCATCACAGCTTTCTCATTCATAAAAATATTCGAACTATACTAAACAATGCGCACAAATGTTATTGGAAGCTATTTCTGATTATTGCCCAAATATATGACCACTGTGACGACCCTATTAACACGGCTAAAGATATTAAGAAATATTTTTTTTTATTTTTAATTAGATAAATTAAAGAAATATGTAAAAAGCTAGACTCAACCTCATTTGCATTTGAATAAACGTAATGCGTAATTTTGTCTTGCTACTGCACCCAACAAAATGATAACTAATGAACCAATTAAAAAAACATCGTTGTGGGAAGCTACAATCATCGATCACCAAGTTTAATTAAGAGAATAAAAAGTTAATTATTATGCATCGACATACAACACCTACACGTTTAGTGGCTCAGCTTGATTTTATCATTTGATTTGCCCTTTAAACTTAAACAAGGTCGGTTTTAAGACCAATTTTTTGTTTCTATTTTTCAGCGGCTAACATTTAATGTATTAGCTGTAAAGGTTTTTTTGATCAGCAAAACATGATTAGCAATCGAATAGTTCCTTAATCATCAGAAAGCAATGTTGTTATCTGCTTAAAATAAAAAACACTCGACAAAAAATTAACTATTTGATCAGCAGAATATCATTTTTGATAAGCAGAGAAAGTAGAAACTCAACAAACATATTATACTATGTTATTTGACCAGCAAAACATATTTCTTTTGATCAGCAAAAAATAAAACAACAAGTAGAAAATAATCTGTAAAAATGATCGGATACATACTCAAACAAGAAAGACTTATTCAAGAAAATTCGCAAGAATTTGTAATTATTTGTGTTGACCGCATCCCATATGAATTCTTCAAGAATGCATGCGTCCAACGACTTTCTGGAAAATCTATTAGTAGCATAAAACTATATTTTCTACACGGACGAAATGCCATCCAGTTTCAGGAGGAACATTCTTTTCCCCTATTAAAAATGGAGACGCCAACTATCCATGGAACTACAGAGGATCATCATTCCTAAACTCTGTGATGAAAATATTTATGGGTATAATCTTAGTGAGTTCCAAGCTGGGTTTAGGAAAAGAAATTCGATACAGACTTGCCTGAATAATAGAAAAAAGTTGTATGCGGTCCTTGTGGACTTCCAACCGGCATTTGATTTCGTTGATAGAAAAGCGTGCCAACAAATGCACTCAAAGTTATCGAAAGGAGAATATGATCGCGGCATGGGACGAAAACAATGTTTCAAACTGGTTCGAGTCCCATATGGTGTTAAGCAGGGTAGTCTCATGAGTCCTCTTCTTTTCGCGCCATTTTTTTTTTATAATTTGCGTGCGCCAAATGAGATATGAATACCATTAAATTATTTCAGGGCACGGGCGTTTGAAGAAATTGAGAGATAGAAAGAAAGAAATATTGGTGTAGTGGGTTTGAAACTTAGGTGGTATTAAGTTTCAGTAAACTCCAAGGGTGGCGTCCAGATAACTGGGGAGCTTGTTTGTTTGGCTTTTTGTCGTTGCTCATGATTCACAGTATTTTTTTCCCTCCATCTGATGTCATCATCACGATCAAGTTGCATTTAAGCTGTATGACCACCCTACTGCCAGTGTTATGCCTTCGCAGTAGAGTTCAATAAGCTTTCGCAATTGATCGACTTTTTTATTTATTTCAGACGAAATAAATAGATGATTGTTGAGATCAGGATTTAAACCGTGAACCAAGAGCTTGACAAGCGTTGATGTTACCACTACACCACGGCCACCCTCAAGACGATTTACCGATTTAGGGGAATCGAATCGGGTCGGATGAAAATAAAGACCCTCTTACAAGTTGATGACATCGTTCTCCTGTCGGCAACTTCAGCAATTATGCAAATGATGGTCAACAAGCTACGAAAATATTGCAACCTTTGGAACCTAAAAGTGAATACAAAAAAGTCCAAAATAATGGTAACGGTTGCTATGCTAAGAATGAAAAATGGTTTTACCAAAACGAAGAGCTTGTGAAAGTGAAAGAATATAAGTACCTTAGAGTCATTTTAACACCGCGAGTGGACTTCGAAAAGCACTTGCAAGAAAAACTCAAAAAAGGAAAGGCAATAAATTGCTAGTAAAGAGTGTTTTTTAGCGGTTTGTTTTTCGAATTGGAAATACTTTATCCAGCGACAGTTAATTTGACAGCTGACAGCTGATTTGTGCTCAGTTTGGTTTGTCATTTCACCATGAATAGACTTGCGCCCGAACAACGCTTGCAAATTATGCAAATTTATCGTGAGCTACGTCCATTTTGCGGTCGACATAATCGTCCATCCGAGCAAGTACTTCGAATAACCATGGATCATTTTCGCACCAAGCATACTCTAATTGATAAAACGCAGGGATGTCGTAAAGCAATTGAAGCTGTGTCCATCCACTTTATGGAAGATTTTGCGGAAAGACCTTGCTGTGTGAGCTTACAAGATCGAGCTTGTGCAAGAATTGAAGCTGTTTTACCATCGTGTGCGTCGTAAGTTCGGTGAATGGGCAGAAAACAAAATTGCTCTCATCTTCACCACAAAATTTTTTTCATTTTTGGTTGAATGGCTAAGTCAACAAGAAAAATTGATGCATTTGGAGTAAAGACAATCTACAAGTCATTATTGAGACGCCGTAACATCCACACAAAGTCACTGTTTGGTGTGCTTTATGGGCTGGTGGACTCATTGGTCCATCTTTCTTCAAAAGCGATGCCGGCCAGAACGTTACAGTCAATGGAGAGCGCTATAGATCTATGATTACTGACTTTTTCGTTCCCCAATTAAGTGGAAGTCGCTAATCAACGCCGATAAACCAGAGACGATGGACAACTTGGAAGCCAATATTCGCCGCGTTATTGCCGCTATACGGCCTCAGTTGCTCGACAAACTGGTCGAAAATTGGACTTCCAGATTGCGCTTTATTCTAGTCAGCCGCTGCGCCCATATGCCCGAAATCATATCTAATGGCATAAAATTATCTTAACAATAAAGCCAATACCATGACCATTACCACGATTTTTCTGTGCCTTATTTAATTTTAAAGTTCTATACCTCTACAAAAAAAACAAAAAAACCGCCTTCATGAGTACAAAATACAAAGTCTATGAAGAAGTGGTTAGGTCCAACATGTGCTACGCCGTCCAAGCATGGGGTATCTTTCAGTTTGAAGAAGTTGAAAAGGTGCTAACATACTTCTTCAGGTTACTAGAGACCACGCCAACGTATGTGCTTCACCTGAAAACCGGACTGCCCTCTTAAAAACCTTCACAATAAAGCTGCACTTTCACTACATTTTACGAGTAATAGCAATGTCACTCTTGTGTCAGAAGCATCCGAATTTAGTTGCAATACACTTAATACGCTGTAGGCAGCAATTTTTCCTAGAATTGTCCAGACTCTACGACAATACGTACTGCGATATCCAGCTAATGAATGGAATACAATTTCATATCATGCAGAAAGGCACTACAGAATCTGTTGATAAAGATCGAGCTAGAGTCAGACCAGACTCACGTATCCAACTCTTCAAAATGACCCAGGGGAATTGAATTACTTCCATGACTAAAACAGTGTGGAGATTATTTCAACACCATTCTAAGCCAGTGGCGAACTCCTACATTTGAATTAAATGCCATATAGAACCGAGCGTAATGCAGAATGCTCACTGCGCAATCTACGTGTTAAAAAAGACGTCTCATTGGAGTGTGTCCAATATTAAAGGCGATAAGACGAACAGGGCAATATTAAACGGTCAAAATTGGAAGGTTTTGTTAAAAAAAAATCGCTTCTACTACTAATACTATTCAATCGCAATTGCTCAAGTTTTTTCTGGAATTTTCTTTTTTTTTTGAAGAGGTGTTTCTTTCTGCTGATCAAATAATTCACTTTTACTGAGAAAACATCTTTTATTTTTCTTGCTAATCGAATTATTTTCCAACAGATTTTTTTCTCTTCAGTTTCTGCTGGTAAAAAGTTATTTTTTTCTCATTGGGAAATGACTTATTTTTGTGCTGGCTAATTATTTATTCTATTTTTGCTGGCATATGTAATTTGCTGATCACTTAATTATTTAGCTGATCGCTAATAATATTAGCGTTTTCAAAAATAAAACAAACTGTTACTGCAACCACATCCAGTCTTCTGTGACCTAGTGATCGATGGAGTTCAGTTAATATATTTATTTGAACGTAATAGAGATATAGTTCATCTCATCATTGGAAAATGTGGATGATTTATTTTACTGCTAGCTAATTATTATTTTTTTATTTTTTTGCTAGCATTGGTCCTTTAATTACTCATATTTAGCTGATCGCTAATAACATTAGCGTTTTCAGATAATAAAGCAAGCATTTTGAAGTAATCAACTGCGTCGTAGACTTCCTTCGGTGAAAATACTCTCGATTTGTTAATGGATACTCACTATCTCGGATGTTCCAAGCTTACACGCACATACCAGATCTTTTTTGAGCAACTCAAATTGCCCAGCGACAAAGCTCATACTACTTTCGACCTCCCAAGAATGTTAGATCTATTAGCTGCATTATTGATGTAGACATACTGGTACCTACTGTTCCAACATGCGTACTGCAAAGGAAAATCAATAGAAATCTTGCCTTAAATTCAAGACTTCGCTTGACGTATTGATTGCTCAATTTCGAAAAGAGCAGGATTACCAACATACAGGTGCGGCGATTTAAGGTTTGCCAGTAGTACCCCTACCGAGTTTTAAGTTTTGTGGTAGAATTTCCAATCAACCTACGAGTATGACAGTTTTTTTGACAAGTTGTTCAAATTGCTTTTATTGACGATCCGTCTTTGAAAATAAAAAAATAAAACATTGCCTCTGAATGGAGGAGTCTTGCTCAACATTGTTGATAGAACTTTACCATGAGAAGCCGACGTTGTACAGTCCCCATTGCTGTTCTTTTCTTTTCTTTTCTTTTCTTTTAAGTGTTGCGAGATTTGTATCTTTACTACTTATATTTAAGACGTAAAATCACTTCATACTGTTTGACACAAAACACAGAGATTTGACGCTTGACACTGTCAAACAGTTTGACGCAATCACGCAATCAAATTCAAGAAAAGTACCAGTACGCTTTTCGTATGAAACCTTGAGAAACGTCAAGTTAAGGTTTTCAAATTGCAAAAATCATATCAAATCAACTTTTTTAATTCAAAATTGTTTCCATAAATTTCTTTCATTTGATTTTAAGTTCTTTTTGCTGTCATACGAGTACCTATCTGCAACTCATTTGTCAGTTTTCATTTATTCGTGAGGCGGAATTCCTCTGTACATTGTTAATATATGCAACCATTAACATTTACCGCTATATCGTTTGTCAGCTGTGTGGAAAAATGAATTTTTATGTTAAAGTGTCAATTTGGTGTGGTCAGAAAAATAGAGCCAGAAGTGATTTTAGATTTTTGCTAACTACAAAGTGTTCTAAAAACGTTTCGTATCAAGTCAATTCAAAAGGTAATTAAGAAATCTACTTCAGCAATTTAAGTTTGCTTTATTTTCGAAACAAATTTTAATAGCTATGAGTTGAAAAAGTCATTGTACTTCTACTGAGCGAGCAAAAATTTTGGTATTGCGAAATGAAGGCAAATCTCAACGGCAAATAGCTAAAATCATAGGGAGGTCCAAAAAGATGGTGGAAAACGTCTTTAAAGCAAAGGAGAATGTGGAAAATCGAGGTGCAAAGCGGAAAACCACGCTGCAAGTCGATCGAAGAATTGTTCGTGCCGCGAAATCAGATCCATTTAAGTCTTCTCACAAGTTAAGTGAAAGAACTGTTCGACGAAGACTGCAGGAGTCTAACCTCAATGGTAGAGTGGCGAGAAAGGTTCCACTCCTATGTAAACGACACGTCAAGGCGCGTTTACAATTTGCAAATGACCACCTCCAATGGACAGGGCCAGAAGCAAATAAAAAGTGGAGAAATGTTTTATGGAGTAACGAAACAAAGATAAATTTAATCGGGTCTGATGGCAGAAAATACGTGAGACGTCCTCCGAATCAAGAATTTTCACCGAAATACACAAAAAAATGTGTAAAACATGGAGGTGGAAACATCAAGCTTTGGGGATCATACTCCTGGTATGGGATTGGTCCAATATACTGGATAAAGGAAAATATGGACCAGCATGAATATGTCAAAATTCTTGAGACTGTGATGTTGCCTTATGCCGAGGAGAACATGCTTTTAAGATGGACATTTCAGCAGGATCATGATCCAAAACATACTTCGAGAAAGGCAAAGAAGTTCTTCGAGGATCATAACCTGACTGTAATGTCTTGGCCAGCTCAATCACCCGATCTAAATCCGATTGAGAACTTATGGCAAGAACTCAAGACCGCAATTGGCAAGCATCACATTAGCAACGCGACAGAATTGTGGGACGTTGTGCAAAAAGAATGGTCAGATATTTCCATCCAGCAATGTCAGTCTTTAGTTGACTCAATGCCGAGACGTTGTGAAGCAGTCATCAAAAATAAAGGTTTTGCAACCAAATATTGATTATTAGCTTCCAACAAAACTTTTCACGCGAAGTTATTGCCCGTGATATATCAAAAAGGTAAACTGGCTCTATTTCACTGACCAGGCTCTATTTCATTGACCATCTTACTTTTCTAATTTTTTTTTTATTTTCAGGTCACTTTTTCGTCTATCAATTACACTTCCTTTCTAATTAAATAAAGTACATTATATTTAAGTTTTGCTGCAGTAGTTTTTTCTTGTCGTTCTATCTCTTTAACTATGGATTTTGTAGAATATAAGGGTAAGACAGAATGGCTCTATTTCAATGACCATACTTTTGTCGAGTGACGTTTGATTGACATTTTCAAACGTCAAAAAAAATCATAAAATATTAGAAAATCTAAAAATCAGGATTGACGTAACATGTTACCTCTCCACTAAACGTCAAAAAAAATCCAGTCCGTCAGTCCTTTGTGAACACCCAGAAACGTTTAATGAAGAAAATCTTATAATTTTATTACAGTGGTTTACATCGAGAAACGTGATGTGGATTGTAGCTTAAGCATGACAGACTATGTTCGCTCACCGATAATATTGAGCATCATTCGCTGTTTGCACAAGGTAACAAATTCGAAGCTTTCGTCTTCTTAATTTTCTTCTGTCATTTCCAAATTCATTATGTCCTACTCACGACAAAGATAATTCTATTTGAGATAATTTGTTGAGCTTCATTGAATTCCACATTGAAACGGTCTGACCGCGTTCTGGACAGAATTCAGATAAACTTGAATGATATTTGTCATAACATTTGAAACGCGGTAACAGTGAGCGTATTGCTTCCAATGAGAGCTGTGACCGTATCAGTGACCGGGCCGCATCGTATTCAGTCTGTGTGAGGCTTAAAATTTAGATTAAATACATACAGCATCTCATCAGCATCTTAAGCAATTGCATTAAATTGACGCTAAGACCGCACACCGTCTATCGAAGAAAATCGAATAAACATCCTCCTATTAGTGGCCAAATTCCACTCAAATAAAATAAATCACTTAACCACGAACCACATGTTTACAGCACCATCGCATAACTACCTATATAATTTAAAAACCAGTCTTTAATCGACTAAGACACTTAAAATCGACAAGATTTTTAGATTCATTTGCCAGATTAAAGGTCCACAAAAATGATCATCCAATTTGAATTCGTAGCAATAAATTCAATACTATTGGACGCCTTCAAGGGGAACTTCAGCTTATAGTTACTAACAATTTCTCTAGAAATATGTAGATCAATCCAGCTTAATCATATTCAGCAATTTTGCTTCTAGCTGTGTTTTATGTATAAAATATGCGTAGGTGGCGGGGGGATATTGAATTCAATTTCTGACCAATTGCTGATTACTATCTATGCGAAGCAACTATAATAATGATACTCTTGCATCTCTGAAAGAACCTGACCCAGAATTCTTAATTTCACCGACAAGCAGATGAGTGAAACAATATTTATGACTGAATCACTGCATGATCGAGTCAAGTGGACGGACAGTAGGGAGCATATTAACGATCATGTTACTACGCTGTACGTATATGCGGGAGATACAATGTTTGTGAAAGATACTTGAAAAATTTTTTTTTCTTTTTCTGCGGTAAAAAGCTGAATCATTGTGTTTTGTTAGATATGACAAAGAGAAAGAAGAAAGAGTTATTAGAAGATGAAAATCAAAATTAACTTCCGGGGCAGCATGTGGGCTGTCCCAAGAGATTTATATTTTAGTTTTTATGTGTAAATTGTTGAAGCTACCGGAAGGAAGTATACGTTCGGACTATGATTCACTGACCGGCCGTCTTTTCGTCATATTTTTGGTTCATGTTTCAATTAAAATTCGATGATAAACTTAAGTAATCCTCAATGAACTGCAGAGTAATACCCGAGGGAATATGACTAATTATTTAGGACGTCACCTATGTATACCGTCACGGCTGATTGTCAGCTCAGTGGAGAGGACTGTTACCTAAGTCTGGAATACAGAAAATGATGGAGAAATTAATGATTACATTGTGAAGATGTCAGTAACATCGCTAGCACTCGAAGTTTCGAAAAGAAGGAAAAACTGCAGTTGACTATTAACTTGTATGGACAAAGAGTTGGGACGAACTTAATGAGAGGAAGAGGGAAAAGCTTAACAATGCATATCTCCCCTGGAGAGAGAATAGCCATTACCGTAGGTGCGAAAGGAAAAGGCTAACGGGACCACCTGCTTTGATGGCAATCCAGCATCTGTCACTTCTAAGGTACGTACATAAATAGTATGATATATGGTGCGGCAAGAACTCCTAATTCGACCGAGAAACCACTAAACTCGATGACCAGATGTTGCAGAAAGTCAAGTACTACAACAATGAGCAATGTAGTGTTCCTGTCTTTGAAATTGCATACTAGCACAAGCCAAGTGGATTTTATGCTTGGCATATAAACATGTACCTATTTTAGAGGAGGTTTTAGATACTCCCGATTTCTGAAAAGACTTTGCTACAATCTATTGGTTGTACCACATGAAATGTCCGATTTTCACTCAGTCCGAAATAAGAAGCTCTCAACTGAATATCTATTTATAAGATAAAGTGGTACGTGTGTCTGACGTGTCAGACTTTTAGACTTCGTTACGAGTACAGCAATTTTTTTCTAGGAATTTAAATTGGGACATAATGCGTCTCTGACATCGAAAAACGGTAAACGAACGCACCATTGGACGTTGGAAGTTTCATTCGGGAGATTTTAGCGTCAAAAACGAACAGCGTGGGAAACCGGAAACGAAAATTAACGACGAAGTTTTAAGAGCTATGGTAGATACCGATCCAACGAAATCGGTGCGGGACATTGCACAGAACATGGGAGTATAGGAAATATAAAGAAACTTCACAATTGGGTACCCCACGAGTCCCAAAAACAAACCCGGTCATCATCCAGATAAGTGAACATCGGAAGGACAGGGGAAACGATAAAGGCCATCAAATATTGTGAGGACATCGACATATTGCATGCAAAATTTGCTAAAAAAGCATCCTGCGTTGGTCAATAGGCATGGTCTGATCCTACTGCATAAGAATGCTAGACCTCATACCTCACGCGTACTCTCCTGATGTTTTCCCAACGGAATATCACCTTTTCCGCTGTCTGGAGTCATTTTACTGGCAGAAAGTATTTATAAAAGCTTTCATAGAGTCAAAAAGCCAAGACTTGTACAAAAAAAAGGGATATCTGACCTCGAATCACGAAACCTTTCTTCCAAAATAAGCAACAGAGCCGGCCTCACCATCAGCTGCCTTGTCGTGGCAGGTCAAAAAGAAAGGTTCTTCAAAGATCCCACTGAGACATCAAACTAAGGGCTGATGACGACTTCACTGTGGCGAAGAACATGTCAAACTACAGCATGGCGAAGAAACAAATTGATTCATCTACTCCATGTTGTACTCGCAAAAGCGACAATCCAACCGTGGTTTTCTCGACTATGGCTGGGGCGTGGATTCTAGAGGCTCCACCCAAAATGCTCCCACCCCTCGCCTCTTAAGGCGATTATACAGAATCTGCAGCGATGCTTGCTTCTGAAGTTTCCTGCGGCTCTATCTTCGAAAAGCTCGACAGCTTGGGCTGGACACTGATGGAGAAAGTGGCGGAAAGTTTTTACCCGATACGTCTAATCTCCCTAATGATGGACTGGCAACTGATCGAAGGACTGCTAGAGAAGGATTAGTTCGGGAAGTCAACAAGGCTGAACAGGCTCCGGAGGAAGAGCGCTTAACGCAGCTGTCCTTTGGCTGGGACGGGGAAAGGAAATTGGTCGGTAGAATGTGCATCAACTGGAACCGATAAATCTCTTGAGCCCAACGCTGCCTTCCATTTCGTTGGCTGGAATCAACCAAAACGAAAGAAACGGGTGCGCACACCTGATGCGTGCGTGAGCGTGTCGGACGTGCACCTTTCTGATATGAAAGTTCAAACCGGTAGAGGTTATCCGCACACAAAACCTGGCGGATGCGGGTGCTGATATCTGTGAAGTTGACCACACGTGGATGTAGATTGGCTAATGCGAATAAGGCCCTTTGGACGAAGCAGCTTGAATAACATAGTTAAATTAGTTAAGCTAGTTTTAAGCGTTTTTTTGTCCAGCAATTAAGTTATAATGAATTGATAATAATAAAAATGAATGAACGAAGCATCTCGAATCGAAGGAGCGAAAGGGGAGGTCTTCCTTTAAAGAAGTTGCTGTTTCCTCTTTGATGATTCGCATCGGAAAGGCTGGCAATGACCACAGGATGACCATCACAGAGTACAAACACTGCGAAGATCGATTGTGGGAGCCACCTTCGGTAGCTAATGCTTGCATTCTAGTGGAGGGCTGTACGCTATAGAGAGGAACCTTTATGGTGATGTACTCCTTGCTTCAAACCTTGAGGGATGGTGCCGAAAATTGCACTCTGGGGACTACTTCTTTTGTGATCTACGTGCCTTCAAAGAGAACGCGCGCCTTCCGCTTGATCCCGGAAAAACCTAGGAAAACAGCGGAAGTGTGCTGGCGCGTATCCGTAGCCAGAATCCTGGCCCGACCCGAGCGAATGGATTGGTCACTCCTATAGCGAGAGCAAGAATCGGAAATTCCAAGAAGGCTCTCCTCTCGTTGTAGGTCTGGATAAAGGCTCTGCCAATGTCCTGAGGTCTATGTATAACGTGCGTCCTTATTTGCAACTTAGAAGGATTCAATCCACTTAGTTTCAAAATTAGTGCGAATAATGTCTCGATGTTCGCTTGGATAAACTTGCATCATTCCAAGGCTGCTACCGCTCTTGTGCGTACAAGAACACACATAACATCTATCGAAGAGTAGTCAGTGCAAAACAAGCGCATCTGTGGTTTCGGGGGTGTTCGTGGTGTCACGGTGCTCTGTGACGAGTAGTCTGAAAGATTTAGGGCTTGTCTAATTGTACCGGACTTCCTCTCACTGACCAAGCTTGGACAATTTAGTTGCCAGGGTTTGGTTGTTGCCATAACTTTGCAGAGAGAAAGAATCCGCGGGACCAACTGGGTGTGCTTTAGGACTGAGCTAAATAAATATATTAAAACTAAACCTAAACTCAGAACGAGACAGATGCTTCGAACTGATGTGCCGAGTGACAAAGAGTCCATGCAGATCGCCAGTTCCCTGGTGGAACCCAGAACTACAGAGCTTAAGAAAGGAAACCAGGGGGACTGGAATCTTTTCATATCAAAGTAAAAAGAATATAAGAATTTAATTCGGACGTCGAAAAGTGCTTACTATAGAAACTTTTGTGAAAAGTGGTTAAAGTTCTGAAAAAGAGCAAACCGACCAAACTGGAATCACTTAGGAGATCTGATGGTACCTTCACTGAGACGAGAGCGGAGGCTTTCAGTCTTATGTTGGAAACTCACTTCCAGGGAAATCATATAACAACTAGGTCACAGTTCGGTCCGCTCACCAGAAAACTCGGCGTAGCTGGTATATTGCAGCAGGTGTGGTAACGAATTCGATATATTTCTACATCCTGGCTAACAGTTGGAGTGGTTTTTATACTTAAAATCGGTAAAATTGACTACTAACTCGCTAGGAACTTCAGACCTATAAGTGTGACTCACAGAGATGCAGCATACCTATCAGCCGGGAGAATCCTGCAAGACTGCTCTTCAAAATCTGGTTGCCAGGATTGAATGCCCCGCATCTTCATCGACATCGAGAATGCTTTCTACAACGTAACATTTGACTGCAGGTGTAACTCTGCTGATGAAACATTAGTGCTGTGAATTAAAGCAATGCTAATGAACAGAACTTTGCCTGTGGATGCGAATTGTGGCCGATATGTAATGGTAGGGGCTGTCCGCAAGGTGACGTTCTGTCTCCCTCGACTCTCTGTTGAACACTCTTAATGGTTGTAACGTCTACGCTCAGGCATATGCGGATGATGTTGCCGTCCTTTCTGTCGCACCATGCCTACTGTCTGTGCTAAAGTGCAAATGGCTCTTGATATGACCGATGAATGGTGCACTAGGAATAGGCTTTCGGTTAAACCTCTCAAATCAGAGGTTATTCTTTTTACGAGGAGAATCTTGACCGGTCTGGCTCAACCACTGCTAAAGGGAGTCACTATACGGATCTTCAATGAAGCCAAATATTTAGGAGTAATTCTTTGGTCAACAAATGTCGAGTCGAAGACCAAGGCGCTCTCAGTTTTCTTGCAATATAAGCGTGCTTTCGGCAAGACATCGGCTTATCACCGAAAAAAGATTTTCGGACCTACGAGTATACGGCTATGATAAGACCTTTCCTAGTATATGCATCGGTTGTTTAGTGGAAGGGGCTTTCGCGTAAATATGTGACTGCCTTTTGCACTAAACTTCAAACAACAGCTTGTCTCGGTTGCACAGAAGCATTTCCGAGTAAGCCTGCTTGGCGAGGTGTCTTTTAATACAACCCACACCGGAGTTTTGATCACATTGCGCGACACGTATCCTACGATCGGTGTCTTATGGATATGCCGTCTGACAAAATGACACCAGAAATTTGATTGTTGAGCAAAATTTAAACACGACTTTCCGTGAACCAGGAAGGAATTGTAACCGAATTTTCACGGATGGCTCCACAATAAGTTAAAGGTCTGGTGCTAGTGTCTTCTTGGAAGACAACAATACGAGTATCAGCCTGCAATTTCCGTTAGGCAAATATGCGTCTGTTTTCCAAATAGAAACTTATGCAATCCTAATGGCCATGATCTATGTTGCAAGGAATAGGTGGTAGGGTCAGAGTATTTACATCTGTATTGACAGACAGGTTGCGCTTAAGGCCTTGCTCAACCCTTTAACCACTTCCAAGGTAGTTCCCGAATGCAAGAACTCTCTGAATTGGGTCGCAAGGTTGAACTATGTGATTTTTGCCTAAGAATGAGATGTCCGATGAGATTGCAAGCCACGGCTCAGAGGAAGTTTTCTCAGAACCCGAACCTGCGTTCTCGTATAATTGTGTTTGGCACCGTTCCCCAAGATGCGGGCAGACTAAACGATTGCTCCCGGACGTCTGTAAGAAATCTGCAGCATTCTTGCTCTCCCTTAGCAGAAAAAACTACAGACAACTTATCGGCGTTCTCATGGGGTACTTTGCTTTTACTAAACACCTTAATGCGGTAGGCTTAAGTGATACTGTAGTCTGCGACGCTTTTGAAGAGGGCGACTACACTGCCGAACAGTCTGTGATTGTCCTGCTTTTGCTCATATCAGGTGGCAGATTTCGGCGCTGATGTGGTGAGTGCTAATTCCGTAAGCTCCTCATCACTGAAGAGTGACTTTCTCCGGAAGATGAGGGAATTCCATTAAAATGTGTAAAACAGGGTTTGCTTCTTGGTAGTACAATGGATCAGTTGCGTCTGAGTGCTCCAGTGCAGCGTTTCCTGACCCGAAAAAGAAGGTAACAGAGGGATGTAACCTGGAGGGGATGTAGATATCTCCTTTTAGTCAAACCGTTAACATAACCTGACCTGCCATATCACCTGAATGAACTTTTAGAATACTACTCTTTTGTCCTGTCTCAAAACTAATTCAAATATCTGCTGGCTGTAATTAAAAGTAAATCATATACAATTTGTTAAAAGATATAAATCATAATTTGTCAGATTACCATTTTATTTCGATAGACTAAAAATACATTTAAGGTCGAATTTATTTATTCTTCTTTGGTATTACTCTTAGAAGAAGAATAGAGTGTTTGCCAACACGTCTGCATTACTCGTACTTCCAAAGCGAATAATAAATCACGTATTTTTACGGCGTTAAAGCCGTGTTATTGACTCTTAATTTGTTTATTGTTATACAAATTTAGAAAGAGAGAAAACATTTAAATTCACGCGTAGCCAACCGCGCACGATCATGATTTGAATTTAATTTTCTTTCAAAAAATGGAAAGAAAACTAAACTGCAAACGTGTGCTTGAGGTTTTCTGGTGAAAAAAAATCTTTAAATGATATTTGATAGTACGAGTATATGCGGTAGTTTTCTTCGTTGAAAAATTTATCATAATCTGAATTAATTTGGAAATGGTTTTACATTTAACTCACCACAATTTGTATAAAAAATGAATGGACACGTACAGAATATAAGATTTCAGTCACTTACCTAGAAACAAAAAGAAGAAAAAAACATGGAAATTTATCAGTAATTTAGCATAGAATGTGTGTAAGTGTAAAAAAGCGTTGGGTATCTTTCCATGGTGGCATTCAAAGTTCTAAGAATTCATTACACAGTTCAGATGATCGGAGTTAATAGGACAAGAGTAAAGAAACTTACCAACCTGCATCTGAAGAAGCAACATATGATGTCTATAAGCAACTGCCATCGTTTGCCCGATTCACTGCGCCAACGCTGCCCAATACCACGAAGAGAAACGAGACAGGACAAAATAGCAATACGAAAAGGACTATGACGAAGACTTGAACAATATCAAGAAGACTGCCCGCAGCAAGGTAGGATGGTGATATGCCCTCCACCTTAGCCGCGGGTAGAATTAAGATTATCCAGACCAATACGGAGCTGGACCCTCAATCTAACTCCGAGCCGGTTACGAGATGTTCAAGAAGGAACATACACACGGACAATACGTCGTCTCCTCAAGCAAGAAGGGCAGTGAAGAGAGCCAAGACCTCCTTAGTCGTTGTAAACGGCCGATAGGTTGCGATAGCAGACGATTAAGCCAATCTGAAGGTTGGATTGCTCCGTCAAGCTTGACGGGGCATGCGCAGATTTTACGCAAATTCATGGTCGGAGATGTTAGCACAGTCTACATAGTGACTTTATTTAGACTTTCATAAGCCGTTTTCCAGTTCATTTCCGAGTCGGAAGGAATGAGAATGAAGAATGAATGAAAATTCCACCTCCATCTACACTGATGGATCCAAGATGGACGAGGCAGTAGGTGCAGGGTTTTTTTTCTGAAAAACTCAATTTGAACAAGTCAATTCGACTTCCGGACTATAGCACTGTTTTCCAAGCGGAGGTCTTGGCGGTGACAACAGCTACCACCCGATGATATTACCTTTTTCATTGACAGCCAGGCAGCGATACGAGTAAGAGCGATTTCCGCCACGAAAATAAAATTGAAGCTTGTGAGTTGCTGTCGCGAAGAGCTACGGGTTCTTGGTACGCAACACAATCTAAAGCTCTGCTGGTACCTGGACATATTGGCGTTTCAGGAAATGAGAAGGCTGACGAGCTGGCAAGGGAGGGCTCAGCACTAAATCCAGAACTAGCTAACCCGTCAATTAAGACACCACCCTGCAACCTGAACCTAGAATTTAGAAATAAAGTGATCGCCATAGCAAATAGCAGATGAAGATCACTAGAATCCTGTGTAATTACAAGAAAACTCTGGCCGCTCTACAAGCAAATTCTAAACTTCAACAGATATACCTTCTCTAGTTTAGTGGGGATGACAACTGGACATAACTCGTTGCGTTATCACACAAAGAAATTGGGAACAATTTGATTGGCCCCTATCAGTATGATTTCAGTCCAGGAAAGTCCACAGTCGATCAAAGTTTCACACTTCAGCAGATCCTGTAGAAAACCCAAGAAGTCCAAATCGATACCTACCATCTTTTCGTCGATTTTAAGGCCGCATATGACAGCATTTATAGAGACGAACTATATAGAACTACGTCTAGTTTTATCCGTTTGTGCAAGATGACGATGAAGAACGCTCACTGCTTTTGAAGTCGGTACCGACCTCACCGAGACCTTATCTTTTTTTCTCTCTTTTTATATAATTTGGGAATATGAATACTCTTATATTGTTTCAGGGCACGGGCGTTTAGGAAAATGGGGAAGAGGAACAGAGGAGAAGCCTATGCACGTTGGCTTTAAATGTTTGAAGGTTGTAGTGATGGGCTAATACTTCCTTCGGTGATCCTAAGATAATCGCAAATTTATTTGCTCACTTTTTCAGCCAATCATTTTGCAACCATGGGCTTCAAGTTGATCTTGAATACTTCTCCTAGATGAAAAGCTGTGCCCAAACCTCGTTAGTCTCCATTGACATAACCGTGTTCCACGAAAGAAAAGATGAAAAAAAAACTCAAGAACGAATACTCTCCTGGTCCTGATGGTATCCCTTCAATAGTACTGAAAAATTGCTTGAACCATCTGGCACAACCCCTCACGGTTCTCTTCCAAATGTCTTTTGCACAAGGAGTCTTTCCCAAGCTTTGGAAGAGCTCAATACAAAATACTATTTAGATCGGCTGTATCCGACCCCATTAAAGCCACTTCCGGGGTCCCTCAAGGTAGCCATCTTGGTCCCCTGATTTTCATTTTGTCAATTAACGACGTTGACTCCATCATCAAAGACGCTGATGACATGAAAATCTTCAGGCACATATTAAACCCCGTTGACTCTCGCCCACTTCAAGCTGACTTGAACAACTTTTCAACTTGGTGTCAAACAAATTTTCTTGAGCTTAGCGTTAACAAATGTCAATATTCCCGAAAGCGTCTTCCAGTCCCTAGATCCTACTTCATCTCTGACGAGCCCGTCCCTTCTGTAAGTTTACTGCGACAGAGAACTAAATTTCCGCTGTCATATTGATAACATTATTAGCAGAGCCAATTCTCGAACCCTTACGTCACGAAATCTCTCTACTTCACATTTGTTCGGCCAATCCTCGAATATGCTAGCCAAGTATGGTCCACCTATCATGATACCCATTCCCTTCGAATAGAGGCTGTTCAACGCAGGTTCATCCGTTTTACTCTTCGCGGTCTTTCTTGGTCTGACAGATATAAATTACGTACAGCCACTTGAAATACGTCGAGAAATTGCTGACATACTCTTTGTACATCAGCTGTTAGCAGAAAACATCGACTGCTCTAATCTGCTCCAAATAAGGGTGGCCGTGGTGTAGTGGTAACATCATCGCTTGTCACGCTAAAGGTTCACGGTTCGAATCCTGATGTCAATAATCATCTATTTATTTCGCATGAAATAAATAAAACGTCGATCAATTGCGAAAGCTTATGTCAACTCTACTGCGAAGGCATAACACTGGCAGTAGGGCGGTCATATGGCTAAAATGCAACTTGATCGTGATGATGACATCAGGAGGACGGAAAAAAATACTGTGAATCATGAGCAGCGACAAAAGCAAGAACAAACAAGCTCCCCAGTTATCTGGACAGCCACCCTTGGAGTTCACTGAAAACTTAATATCAGCTAAGATTCAAAAAACCAACTACACCAATCTGTCTTTCTCTCTGTTTCTTCCCCTTTCCCCAAAACGCCCGTGTCCTAAAATTAGTATAAGGGTATTCATAACCCCTTTCACACGTGCAAATTATAAAAAAAAAAAAAAAAAAAAAAAAATGATCTTAACACTAACCCACGCCTCCTGAGGTCTGTACCAATCTTCCGTCTCAATTTTCATCGCACCAATTATGGTTGTAACGAGCCAATGTCTAGAATGCTACGTTTGGCCACGGGGCGCACAGCTTATTTGATTTTCACTGTAACAGATTTGCACTCAGAAACGCCCTCCAGAATATCACTTCCACTCCTCCGCCCTAATCACTTTAGTTTTCGTTTGAAGTTTAGTTTTTAAGTACTTTGCCTTAGTCTAGTTTTAGTGTAGTTTTTAAGTTCTGCTTGAATTAAGCTAAGCTAAATAAATAAATAAATAAATAAATAATATTTTGTTAAAATAACGTCCCTTTCGCATTGGCATTTTAATTAGGACACACAAACATTAAGGTGCGTGTTATTTAAAACCTTTTATTGTTCATCCATTCTATTGATGTGACGAGTTATAAAGTATTATATTGAAGTGATTAGGTACATTTAAAAATAGTAATGGGACGTGACAAGAGTTCTATTGCGGGGGGTGGGGGAGGATAATATGGCTAATGTTTCAGAAGGAACAAAAGCACAGAAAAACCACACGTGACATACATTGTTTTCGGAGCAAAGTGCAAAACGTCTTAAAGCACTATGAAACCCATTTAACATTTGCGGAAGTATACTCTGCATAAAAGGTTACATTAGGTTTGGAGGAGGTAGGTGCACTATGGGAAGTGCTTGCACGAGGGCCAATCGATCCATTGTGTTCCCCTTTTATTTGTGGTGCCAGTGCTAAACTATGTTGGTCCTTTGGCCTATATTTTGTCAAACCAACCTGTACTCTTGAGGAAACATATCATGTTTGTTAGTGGAAATTGCACTAGCTCCTCTAGTTCTTCAAATAGTCTGATTCCTGTGTAGCGAAGGCGATGGGTTTGAAGATTTGGGCATTCACAGAGCAAGTGTTTGATAGTTTCTACTTCTTCCGTATCCTGACAGCTCCTGCTGTTAGTACACATGTAATTCTCTTTTATTCATTTCCAATAGGCAGACCAGATGGTGTTGGTTACTTCAAATGCCTTAAGATCAATCTTTCTTTTCAATACACTGATAGGAATTGCTATTGATATACGAGTGCTTTCTGTATTCAATGATAATCCTCTTTTAGCTAGTATATCCGCTGTCTTGTTCCCTTCGATATCATTATGTCCAGAAAGCCAACAGGGATTGACTTCGTGGATAGCGCATATTCTATTCAACGTTTGTCGGCAACTGGAGACTGCTTTTGATCTAATTATCAAGCTGTTTAGTGCCTTGATTGCTGTTGGACTATCTGCGAAGAGGGATTTAATTTCTTTGTATATAGGTATATAGTGTGTGCTGCCTTCTCAAGAGCGAAGACTTCAGCTTGAAATATACTTTTTTTGCGTTGGGAGGTGGGAATCTTTCACACACGAAACTGAGCCCATACTCAGTAACAGTGTAGAATTTCCATCCACTAAACCGACCTCCCCTCTCACCCCTGGTCCTCGCGGCACAGCCGTCAAGCATTTCATCGCGAGGGGGGCTTCAGCCTTACATACTCGGCTCTTTTCGATGGTAGCCACAGTTTCCCACTGTTTCCCAAGCTTCTTGTGTGCTATTTATCTGTCTGGTGATGTTCTCCGGTGTTAAGTCCACACCCAGTCTGTTCGCCGGTAAGTTACGTTCTTCGTGATATCGTACACAGTGGAACATGATGTGTTCTGCATACTCGACTGGTTCCGTGCACGTTGGGCAATAAGGGTTATCTTCGTGCCCAAATCTATGGAGGTAGGCTTCGAAACATCCTTGACAAGTAAGCATTTGCGTCAGATAGAAGTTCAGCTCTCCATGCTTCCTATTTATCCAAGGGTCTATATTGGGGATCAATCAATGTGCCCATCTGCCTTTGTCAGAAAAGTTGCATCTCTCTTGCAATTCTTCGAGGTTTGTTCTTGTTTATTGACACCATTGTCCTGTTGGCACGATATCTCCGCTCGGCTTCTTTAACGAGGAGGTCTCTTGTCACCATTCCAGCCACTACGCATGCCGCGTCGTAGGAAGTTGTACTAAAGGCGCTGCATACTCTCAAGACATTGGTTCTGTAGACCACCTCCGGCTTCATTCTGTACGATTTCCTCTTCATGGCATTTGCCCATATTTGGAAGCCGTAAAGCATTATCGACATCGCAACTCTTGCTAAGAGCAGTCTATCCTTGTGTTTAGGTCCTCCAATATTTGGCATGATCCTTGCCAGGGCAGTCGTTGTTCTTGCTGCCTTCTCAGCTGTGTGTTGCATGTGTTGCTTAAAAGTCAACCTTGCATTAGGTATAGTAACGCCAAGGTACTTCAGCTCCAGTTTGGAAACTACAACGTGGTCGCTCACGGTTACTCTTATAGTCTCCACAACTCGTCTGCGGGTGATATGCACTACTTCGGTCTTTTCTTCTGCTAGTTTTAGGTCCATGCTTAGTAGCCAATCCTGTACTATCCTGATAGCTTCATTACTGTCATGCTCCAACTCCTCAAGCAATTTGGTCACTACAACATCGCTACGTCGACGGCGAAACCAATTATTTCCGAAGATCTCGAGATTCGAAGTCTGAGGACGGCATCGTACATTAGATTGCACAGTAGTGGACCTAGTACGGAGCCTTGGGGGACACCGCCTGTGACGTTATTCTGTCCCATTCCGTCGTCGGTGCAATAGTACAGTATACTATTTCTAAAATAGTCCGCCATTATTTTCTGCAGGTAGTCCGGTACTATCTTGGCGGTAAATGCTCACAGAATGTTACTCCAGTTTGCGGTGTTGAAGGCGTTTTTAACATCCAGCGTTATGATTGTGCAGTACTGTTGACTTTCGCCCTTCCATTGTCTTCTTTCGATGGGTTTTTTCGCTGTATTTACGACTTCGTCTATGGCATCAATCAAAAATACTGACAGTCTTCGAGGCCCCTCGCTTCTTGAAATATACTGCAGTCATCCAGGAGTTTGTATGAGTCGTTGATGTTGAGTGATTTATAGAAAACTCCAGCGCCGGTTCCTCTATCGATTTTAGACCCATCAGTGTAAAGTTGGATATCCTGTTCTTTAGAATAAGAATGGGGTAGTTCTTGTGGAAGTCTGTGTAGGGTATGACATAATCCGTTGTTCTATTGAAATCAGTTATTCTGCATCTATGATGTACTGGTCTGTATCCATAGGAACTATGCTTCCAAGAGCCCGATTGTTTGAGGCGAATAGTACTTTTGGCTGCTGTGCATCGTATATAGTCTTCAAGGGGAAAAGTTTTAGCCCGCTTGCACTGTTGATATATTTGACCCTTTTATACTAACGCATGAGTCTTTGTACCTTTGCAAGGTTGTTAAGGTAGGTAGTTTTATCTATTGCATTCCACTATACAACTGCTCTATAGGTAAGTATGGTATACATTCAGTGAATTATGGACGGACACAAGCTCACGCACACGTAGAAAGCACATAGTATCTTTTCAATTTTTTAGTCTGTATTTTTCTCCAAGTAAGCTTCAAGTCAAGCACTGTTCCAAGATACTTTAGCTTCTGAAGAGAGTTTCAAGGGAATCCCATTGATATTCGGAAGCTCAAAATTGTCCAGTTTCCTTCTTCTAGTGAAGTTTTTACCGGATTTAACCACAGACCCAGGATTTAACCCCCGCTTCCATTAGATTGTTGATAGTAGGTAAATGTCTCCCACGATCATGATTACTAAATCGTCTGCGTATGGTACTATTTTAATCCTTTTTGCGTTGAGAATAGTCCGAATTTTTTTGACGACAAGGAGCCATGGGAGGGGAGAAATAACTTCTCCTTGTGAACTTTCTCTTGTAACTGTATTCCTTACGACACTCTCTCCTAACTCTGAATCGATTATTCTGCCCTTAAACATCTTATCTATCCAATCCTATCTGAATGGAAAGATATGCATATTATTGAATTTGAACTGAACATTTCAGAATGCCACGCCCATTTTATTAGGGATGGAATAGGGTATCATACAATGGATATTGTAATGGATGGATTGTAACTTTCCTGGAGTGTTTTGTCGATAGGAAGTGACGGACTCCGATGGAGTCTCGCAACAGGCTTTTCTATATATCGCCTGGGAGGCAACCTTTTCTGGAAATTTTTTGTTTTTTTTTTTCAAAATTGAGAAAAGTAAAAATAACAAGATTATACATTCTTGGAAGTAGCCACTTTTTTTGTCGACTGTTAATACATTCCGATTCCCTAGCTATGAGTAGGAGCATCGTATCTATATCACTGACTTAATTATTAGAATACAAATTGTACCTTCTTCGTTTCATTTGTGAGTTACGACACGAGATGTGTCTAATGAGTTTGGCGGTGTGCTTTCTAGGAACAAAGTACTATCGCGGCAATCTCTATCATTCGTTATGGAATAATTTAATTGAAAAATATTCATGTATTCACCACAAAGCTACCCATTTGGATTGTGTACTTTATTTATTGTTACATACTCTTAGATTGGATGGGCCTCTATTTTCTAAATTTTTGAACACCTGGGCCGGAAATTTAGTCTTCCTTAAACTATAAGTTAACAATATACGAGTAGTAATGTATTTTTTTTATTTCTTCTTTTCCGGCAGAGATGATTGAATACGATATCCGTTCAAGTGATCTTATCTTGGCCAGTTAATGAAGCAAATTAAATTTAAGCTTTTGTTGACGGTTAGTTATTGACATTTTCATAGCCAAAATTGAATGCTAATTAATAAGTGTTAGCATTTAGGGAATAAAAAATAAATAAATATTTTGCGTAAACAGCCCCATATTGGGACGAGGGCTTTGCTTTTCACAGCCATTCGTGCTGTGCGACATACAGTCTAATGACGTATCTGAAGGACAAATTTTTCAAATAGGTAGCTTGTCATGACAATTCTACTGTCGGATGTTTATCAGACATACACATAGGTATGAGTCGAGAGGTGGGACCGTGGAAAAAAAAAACCGAATCTGAGTCTATCGCTGAGTGGTCCACGCACTTAACCACTGACCTACGGTGTCTACAGAAATAAATGGAATAAAAAGTTTGTTTAGACCTGAAATGAATAGCTTAAGCATAAATTTTAAAATCGGAGACCAACAGCTTTTAGCTATCAGAAATGACCGCATATAGTCCACACAAATTAGAAAAAATAGGGGTATGCATTCAAATTGTCTTTACATCTAGTGCTGTTACATCCATCAGTGAAGCGGTTGATGCCATGGACCCGGCTGCTGACATAAATCTCGTGGGTGATTTTATTTACATCGACTGCAATGGATTGAATCAGAAAATTAGACTGAATGTGTCCCAATAAATGCCACATTTGACAAGGATATCTAAGCTCTTTGAAACCATTGTAAGTATAGAGTGTCTCAATAACTTCAAAATGAAATAAAACACATAAAAATCGTGATGATGGCCATGGTATTGGCTTTAGATTTTAGCAAATCATTTAGCAAAAACTCTCACCAAATCATACTCCATTTACTTCCGCTTAAGTTCAATCTATAAATAAAATCATATTTAGAAAATCCCCAGTAATTTGTCCTGATCTTCCGCATCGAATCTATTACAATTATTGCGATCTCATATGTCCCACAGAGTAGCCATCTAGGACCTATGCTCTTTATTTTAACTATTAATGGTGGTGTTTGTCATTATGTAATCTGAAATATTATGAGTCACGCAGAAATTAATAAAGACTTCTGGAAATATGTCGCCAGGACGTGATTTGCAAAATTTACTTGTAATAGAAGCAAAAGGAATTTTGATAAAGGGATATCTGAACGGTTGCCAGGTGGACATAGAGGTGATGGGCCCTGGTGGCTTGTCTAGTAGAATACTCAAATGTTTCATATCTAGAGATTATTCCAGTGAGATCTTCGGAACATCTGCCATGATAGTATCTACAGTAGAGGCACAGGTTTGCTACTAGACTTCGATGAGCAAACGGTTAGAGGTTGGAAGTTAGTGCAGGATCTTCTATTAAGCGCACTGCTTGTCTATGTATGCTATCGATTAGATTAAGAGAATGTTTTGGGGCCGATTTTCAAACGTGAGAATAATACTCAAGTCCTGAACTAACTTGTGCTTTGCACAGAAGAAGGAGCTGTTGCGCTGTCATGGATGTGATTACAAATAGACACACGAGGAGAAAACTATTTTTTTTTTTACCTCGAATTAAAATGACAAATCTACACGTATTTTAAAATCGTATACCAACAATTTTTAGCTTTCAAAAATTATAATTATTATATAGTTCGCGGCCTGATATGCTGAACAACGAGTCATCTTCTCACTAACTGCGGCACTCTTTAGTAGTATAACTATCACCTCATTTCAATAATAATCTCATTTTGTTATTATCTGTGGTAGGATAAACATCACCATGTCAGCCGAAATAGGAAATTCGCGCAATTTTGAGCACCGCGCTGTGATAAAGTATCTCGTGGAAAAAGGAAAATCGCCTAAAGAAATTTTCGAAGACATTCGCAGATAGCAATAATTTGTTTGTCGTTCGATTCATTACCGACTGGTGATTCGAAATTTATTTTCGATTTCGATTTCATTGCACATTTCAATAAATTGTACGTCATTCGATTGTCGTTGTTTCGAAGTCTATTTTCTAATTCGAAGTTCGCAGATAGCAATCATTTCTTTGGCGTTTGACTCATTGTGTTAAGCTGGGAAATCTACTTTCGAATTCGAAGCGACTTGTAATCATCTTTATGTTATTCGATTCAATATTTTGTGCTGATCCGAAATCTATTTTCGAATTCAAATCAGATTGCTATAATTTGTTCGTCGATCGATTCACTCTTGTTCGCTGATTCGAAATTCTTCCATCGAATTCGAACTTCGCAAATAGAAATAGCTTTTGTCGTTCAATTCGTGGTTTTTCGCTGATTCTTTATTTATTTTCGAAAAACAACAATGACTCGAACAAACGCGACGAAATTTGCAACCGAATCGTGTTCGCTAATACGATCCGATATGTACTCGTATACCTAGGTGGTTTGCTTTGTTATCCTTTGGTAAATTTTTTCCAGCTATTGTTAAGTTGGAAGCGTTATTTAGTTTGTTTGTAGTGTAAATTACTTGTACAGATTTGTCCTCGTTTATTTCAAAGCCCCAATTGTGAAACAATTGGAGTGTTTCGTCTAAGAGATTTTATAGAGTACCGACTGCATTTTTAGGATTATTGTGGGAGTAGAGTATTATAGTATCATCTGCAAAAGTAGCTAATTGTGAGTTTTGAAGTCTAGGTATTGGTATGTCTACCGTATAAATGAGATATAAAATTGGTCCGAGTACACTTCCCTGTGGTACACCAGCATTTATTTTTCGCACTGATGAGCACTCGTCTTTTAGTTTATTGAGCTGGTAAAAAATCGTTTGGTAACAGGTGGTTAAGTTTATGAAGAAGGCCCTTATGCCAGACTTTGTCGAATGCTTTCGATACGTCCAGAAAGACTGCTGAACAGTATCGTTTGTTTTCCATGTCAGCATTGATTTTGTTCATGACCCTGTGTATTTGTTGTATAGTGCAGTGGTGTCGTCGGAAACTGAATTGATGGTTTGATAGTATATTGTAGTGGCTTATAATTGGATTAAGGCGCCGCCGAAGAAATTCAAGGTGGAAAAGTCGGCTTCGAAGCTCTAAGGCGACTGTTTTTTGGGACAGCAAAGGTGTTTTACTGATTGGTTACCTATCAAAGGGGACTACAATGAATGGTTAATATTAAAAATAATAATAATACTAATATTTTGACGCTAACAGCCCAATACAGGGGCCTGGCCTAGCTTCTCGCAGCCACTCGTGCTTTGCGCCTTACGAATAGTTGGGACCTACAATTTTATGCTGTTTCCGAAGGGCAATTTTTTCGACTGAGAGAAGCTTAGCATGACAGTTTTACTCTCGGATGTTTGTCAGACATTCGCGAGAGGAGGCACCGTGAGAAAACTTTTATTTTTATTTTTTTATTTTTGTGTTTTCTTGGATTCGAACCTTAAACCTCTCGATCAGTGATCGTGCGAGCCACGGCACCAAATGGATGGTCAATATTACGCAAATGTAGTGACTCAGGCACGTGAAGCGGTCGTACGGAAGCGACGTGGGAAACTCAGGCACGGAGTGTTGCCTGTTCACACGGCGCGGGTTTCGAGACAGGCCTTAAAAGACACAGGTTTTTCACCCTACAGCCCAGACTTGGCCTCAAGCGACTTTTTCCTTTTTTTCCAATTTGAGAGATTTGCAGATGAGAACGAAATCAAGGCGACCGTAGAAGGTCATTTTGAAAGGAAAATAATTTTTTTTCGGTGGTATTAAGGCACTGTATGCCCGATGTGAGAAATGCATTTCACTCGAGGGAGATTATGGTGAGAAATAAAATTGTTTAATTGGATCTTTTCTTTCACTTAATGCCTTAGGCCGTGAACTTATCAGCCGCCCCTCGTATATAGTCCACGCGAATTAAGAAAAATAGCTGAAGCAATTTGTAAAAAGTTTATGTTTGGGGGTTGAAACCCGTGAATGTTTCCAACTTTTGTGCTGGTTCTCCAATATTTTTGGCACAAAAAACCACTCCTAACAGGAACACGCTGCTGGTTATTCGCCCCTATGTTCCGAACACTTAATGCTACGATCAAAGTGTGTCGGACTGAACGACGCCATCATCATTATTATTAGCCCATTATAAGCCTTTAAAATTAATAATTAAAATTTCGTATGTATTTAATATGACCAATATAATTAGACATTCCAAACGTGATGGTAACCATCGATAGCGTCACCCATTTTTTTTATTTACCAATAGATTGAAAGCTAATAAACCATCACAAGTCTATTTTCTCATTATTGATCTCATTACACAAAAGATAACAGAAAGAAGGATTTAAAACCACCTACACAGACCTGTCTTTCAAGTATTATTCAATAGAATACCCCTCCTTAGAATTATATCATTCTTCCACTACTCGTATAATATCTGCCAAATCATCTGAGTCATGCTCCTGCCGTTCTCAAATTTCATTAGCAAACAAATGAAAGAAAAAAGAAATCCGAAGAAGCATATCAGCTTCATTAGATGGTTGAATATTAAAAGATTAAAGAACCTGAAAAGAAACTGCCAAGACATGATTATTTGTTTAGGGGTAATGGTGACTAAAAGGCAAAACTTCATAAATTCACCCGCCGACCGAGCGAGCACACATACTAAAAATTCAATGACAAGTTTTTTTTTTTTTCTTTATTTCGATTTTATTTTCTTAAACCAATGTGATCACCAAAGATTAAAGATCATAAAACGTTCCTTGGAATTTTATTTGCGCATAAATATTCTGCAATTTTTGCCGTCGTCGCTTGATTGCGTAAGCTATACTAAGTACGAGTACATGTGGTAGATACATAGTACTTTTGATATAAGAGAATCGATTTAATCGCCTTGTGGCGGCGGCGGCACTCTTTTATTACAAAGTTTGTCTCTCACATACCTGAAAGGCAATTAAAGTGCTAGGTTTTGTTTTTCATTTAAACCTGAACTGCAAATTGATTAAGAAAACATGCTGTAGATACATTTGTATCTAAATATGAAATTCCATTCAATACGCGCGAGGGACTTCGCGGAAAATGAAAAAAAAATAAAAAATTTGTTGAAACACGAGATTCGATGATTGCCACTAATTGAATGGGTTCACTCACAGACTTGAGACGTAAAGTCACTGAGTCAGTGAGCCACTTGGCCGCATAAGTCACAATATTTGATGGCAATCGGACGAAACGGACGAGTGACTCTTTATGAAAATCGGGAGCAGTACATGTGCACGACAACGACGACAACGATGGCATTTCTTCGCCTTTAAAAGTGAATGTTGTTCAATTAAATCACGTTCCTCATGGTGTCTCATATGGATAAGCATGGAATCGTCCGCCTCTAGAGAGCCTCGGGCGCTGGGAACTGGGAACTGGGAACTGGGAGTGTTTGTGAACGAACCCATTATCAGGGGATGGTTAAATGGCTTTATGGCAGGTTTGAGTTTTCAATTTCTCGAGAAAAATATAGCAAAACTGCGCAATTAATTAGGTAATACAACGCGTCTATGGAGGATGGTGAATTTCTCTGGGAGAAAATAACAGGTGTTTAGTGGAAGTTGTCTATCCGAACGTTTATGGCTGTCAATGGACGACAAAGACAGATCGGATGGTTTAGTTGCGCAAATTATAGGATCCGATTTTTAATTCTTCCCATTAACACATCGTTTTTCTCATGGAATGAATAGTGAGTGTGGCAAACATGTTGTTAAGCGTTGCATCATTAAAATATGAAACTGTTTGCTTCCTGCCTGCATTTGATGGATGTCTAGAAAAGTAACAAGATATTGACACTTTAGGCGATGAAAGTCTTGTTATTAAATGGAACATGAAACATGGAACAAAGTTATATAATCCAGTGAATTGAGCATGGAATTTAAACAAATAACTTTGGCAAGTCTCATTATCTGCTTGAGGGAGGACACATTAATACAGAGCTAGGAGCAATTCAATTGAAGGTTTACACCTCTAGAAACACACCGGAAGGTAAGGTTATTGCCCTTGCATTCTGATTCTGAACGAAATACTCAACAAAATTATTAAAACTACAGCATACCCTGATGATGTTGTGCTACTAACACCACACAAATTCCTTCCAATTTTCAACGAACAAATAGAAAAAACTTTAAAGATATTGAACACCGGAACAAGGAAATGCCAACAGAAAATCGATTTGGTACAACTTACCACAGAAAGATACTGCAATTTAAAACACCATCTATTGGAAGAACCCCCCACTCGTGCAGTAAAATATTCAGGAAAAGATGGGAGCCCTCACTAAAGGAAAACCATACAAACGATGGGAGTCGAAGGTATTACCAGCGTACTTCCTTTAGACCTTTTAACACAGGAGGCTGCAGCTAAAGGTGCCGTGAAAATGGAAGTTGAGTTCAACGTGGCAGTGGCATAGTCAAACCATAAATAAATATCTAGATAGCTTAGTAACCAGGACCTTTTTATTTATCCGGGCAGAGAAGAATGGAAAAATGGGTTAATACTAAACAATTCAAGATATACCCTGCAGTAGACGTGGGTATCTTGTCCGGCACGTTGAGCATCTCCGAATCACAGCTGTGTTTTCCAAGCAAAGGTTCTACCAGTGACTGCGATGAAAGCGAATACCAAGTGATGATACCACCTTTTCAATGACAGCCAGGCAACAATTTCTGCTGTAGAATTAAAATCAAAGTTTGCGAAGTGTTATAAGCGAAGTAGAACTCTGTATGGTTCGCTGGCATAAGGACATATAAGGGAATGAGAAGGCTGACAAACTGACGAAAAAGGGCTCTGCGCTCGAATCAGAACAAGCAAACTCAAGCAAAAAGCAGGGGGAAAACTCACGGGAACAAACAACAGATCAAGATGGAACTGTAGGCATAAAACTGACAGACTTTTCTAGGAAGGAGTAATTACTTGACATAATCTCTAATCAAATTGAGTCTAGATTGGAGATAACCTCTATTCTTTACACGGATTACGATAAGCCTCAGGTTAGAATAAGGTGATTAAGCATCAAAGTGATACAGTAATTTTAACACTTCCACATGAACACATGATGGACAAAGGCATTACTTGGCGAACAATTGTGGTAAACAATTGTCTTATTCTGATTGCTTTCTATGCATCCTGTAGGAAACTGGAGGTCAGACAATAAGATCATATTATGTGTATGCCTGCTGCCATATCTAGATTTTTCTCACTTTGGAGAAAAAGAGGAAAATGTAAATTCGTTAACCGCAACCAGAAGGTTAACGATGAGAAAAATCATAAAATGTTTATTTTGCAACTCGTTAGCGACTTTATCTTTTAATTGAACCTGTTGAACTGTTTGTGGTTTGAGAGATTTTCTAGATCGTACTTTTTGCTACAGAGGAGGAATACGAATAAGAGGTCCTAACCACAAGGATTTTTCTACGAAGAAAATGATTGTATGTAAAGGGTGTTTTTTTTAGAGGTTTGTTTTTTGAATTGGCAATACTTTTTCCAGTGACAGCCAATTTGACAGCTGAAAGCTGACAGCTGATTTGTGCTCATTTTGGTTTGACATTTCACCATGAATAGACTTACGTCAGAACAACGCTTGCAAATTGTGAAAATTTCAAAAATCGTAGTTCAGTTCGCTTTCTGTAAACTTACTGTGCACTACGTCCATTTTATGGACGACATAATCGTCCATCCGAGCAAGTAATTCGAATAACCATGGATCGTTTTCGAACCACGCATACCCTAATTGATAATACGCATCCGCAGAGCCATAGTACAGTGCACACCGAAGAAGTTATTGCTGCAGTGGAGCGTAGTATTGAGGAGAACCCGAATGAGTCGATTCGAAATCGTGCATAGCAATTGGAGCCGTGTCCATCTACTTTATGGAAGATTTTGAGGAAATATCTTGGTTTGCGAGCTTACACAAAATTTTGTTCAGCGATCAGGCTCATTTTTGGTTGAATGGCTACGTCAACAATCAAAATTATCGCATTTGGAGTGAAGAAAATCCACAAGCCATTATTGAGACACCGCCGTTACATCCACAAAAAGTCATTGTTTGATGTGCATTATGGACTGCTGGAATCACTGGTCCATATTTATTCAAAATTGATGCCGGCCAGAACGTACAGTCAATAGAGAGCGCTATAGATCCATGATTACTAACTTTTTCGTTCCCCTATTGAATGGCCTTAATGTGGAACACAGCGTGGGCCACAATAAATTTATTGAAGGAAATATTCGTTGAGCGCATGATTTCGCGTAATGCACCTATAAATTGGCCTCCAAGATCGTGTGATTTAAGACCGATGGATTAATTTCCGTGGGGATATGGAAACATAAAATTGAAGCTTGTTAGGAGCAGCTGCGAAGAGCTCTGGACTCAACTCTGCTTGGTTCACAGGAGCATACTGGGCAACGAAGTGACTGACGAAAAAGAGCGCACAGGAAGGAGATAAACAAACTTTTAAAAAAAGACGGAATCAGCATCAATAATGGTAGGTATACTGAATGATTAAAACTTGCTGAAGTGTCGCACAATGAAATTACATATGTTATTGTGATAGTTAAACGCTGATGAGACCTATACATGAGTTGCGGAGACGAAGAAGTTCATGAAGATACAATCGATCCCAGGCAAAACAGAATCTTCAAAATCACTATTTCTGTGGCAAAGCTCGTCATCAAACACTCGCATATCAAAATTTGTGAACTTAACCGGATGGCTGGTGATCCTAGCAATAACTTGATAAAGTATATAGGCCCAGGGCATCGCAATGTAGGCCTAAGTACGTGTGATGGAAACAACCCACAAAACCTAGCCTAAAGTCATGTCACAAGACAGATTTAGCATAAGCAGGATGGAAAACGGCTGCAATACTTGATCTCATTAAAAAGTTTTTACATCAACACAACATGAGGTGATTATGACGTGACCCTACCTAACAGGGCAGGTGAACCCGCTTAAATGCCAGGGCTTTTCTCTCTTGATTTCTGGAGCTGGAAGAATCAGCTCTACATATGACAACGCCTTACGTCAAATGATATCACTTAGAAAGAAGTCTTATTTTCAAAACCTTTCCCTCTAAGAGCCCAAAAGCTGCAGTATACCAATGACCAACTCTATTTTAAGTGGACTTGATCCAACCCAAAACTCGATGGAATCAGTACCGCAACAATCAAGTTCGTAGACAGGCTAAAGTTTAGCTCGCCTCAGATAAAAAAAAATGGCGGTACTTTCGTGCATTGAGTAAAAGTTTTATTAAACAATGAGCAAGCCATCCATTTTTCTTTTAAAAAATATGAGACTATACTTTAAGTTGCCCTTAAGAGCCCTTAAAATAAAAATAATGAAAATAATAACTTCAAAAACCTGACACCAACTTCAGAAACAAACTACTCACTATGGAAAGCAGTTAAAAAAAAATTAAGAACCAAATACTTCATTACCCCCCTTAAAAAAGACGAACGGAAATTGGGCTATGACAAGGCGGATACTTTAGCACAACACTTCTGGAACACTTTCTCTAATGAAGACGACAGCGCCTACACCCCACAGTTACATTTCAAATCGACCGTAAACATCTCTATAAAAAAAAAGTAACAATAAACGAAATAAAACAATTAATTAGACATAAACTGAACCACAAAAAAGCCCCAGGATATGACCTCATAACAGGAGAGAATTACTTGACAAACTCCCAAGAAAAGCTCTCCAGTATCTGAGAAACATCTTCAACGCAATGATTAGACTTCAGCACTTTCCAAAAGTCTGGAAAGTTGTAGAAATAATATCTATACCAAAATCCGCAAAAGACGCAACCTATCCAACATCATAGAGGACAATAAGCTTACTCCCAGTTCTGTCCAAAGTCTTTCAGCGACTATTATGTGACCCCATGGCACCAATCCTAACAAGATTAAATGTAATACCGGACCACCAGTTTGGATTCCGCAAGCAACACTCGACGAAACAGCAGATCCATAGAGTGATCAATAAAATCTCAACAGATCTGGAAGAAAAAAGATTCTGCGTTGGAGTATTTCTTAACATTGCCACAGCATTTGACACCGTGTGGCATCCTGGACTACTTCAAAAACTTCAAAGCTTTCTACCTATTGACTATTACCTAATAATCAAAATCTACCTAACGAAACGACATTTCTATGTAAAGTACAAGGACGCTTCATCAAAATTATACGCAATACGAGCTGGAGTACCCCAAGGCAGTGTGCTTGGACCACTTCTTTATAACATTTACACCAGAGATATTCCTCTACCTACTCAGATAACCAGTAAAAAAAAAAAAAGTTTATACTTTACTTTGTTAAAATGATACAAAGAAAAATTTTAAAAAAAAATATTGTTAAAATTTAACCCACTTTCTTCACTCATAAAATATGTACTAAGTGTCATCCACTCAGATGTACAAATTATGGTAAAAAAAAAAACAATGAGCATCCTACTCACAGCCATCCATTTTCTTTATAAAAAAAAATATACGACTATACTTTAAATTGCCCACGAATAGCCCTTAAACCTTCACCCTCTCCGTCATGTAAGATGCCAACCTAATACTTGTTTAGGTAGACACTCCTTTAGGGAATTAGATTTCACCATTTATTGCAAATATATCAGATGTGTTTGTATCTTTTTAAAAATCTAAAACCTTGAACCACAAAAACAGACGTAGCTTGCTTATCAAGTTGTCTTTAACGAAGAATTCCTTTGAATTTTTTATAATACTCGTAATAATACTTAGTTTTCAAAGATGCAAAACGTAAAGCTCATCGAACTCGTCACATTTCAGATTTATCCTAATCCACGCACATTTACAATAAAACATTAATATCCCCCCCATAAGTTTCATTTTACATAAATACATAAAAGATTTGAAAAGAAGGTCCTTAAAGCCTCAAATGGCATTTTAATTTGACAACGAAACACAGCTAAGACCACGTAAAGGTCAGTTTTCTTTTGTCAAAGACACCAAAAAGGAATTGATTCAAGGATATGAGCATGACTAAAACATCAAAGGACCCACATCAACAAGAGCAGAAGATTAAATTTCCCCGAGGATATAACTTTATGAGAAAAATTCTCGAGTCAGCAAATAAAACTCACAAAAACAACAAGATATCCTCCTTCTTTCTCCTTTTTATATGTATCTGTGGAATGAATACGGTTGGTTCCACAGAATATGACACAAGAAAACACTTTGCAAAAACACAATAGAAGTCGATTTGAAAAAAAAAATGTCCCTTCAACTATTTATGACACTTTAGGTTCACTTTCAAACACTAAATCACTCAAAACAGAAACTCTAAACCACACGTTCTAAGAATTGAAAGAAACAAACAATCTCTCTCGAAATGAAACGTACTGAACCACGACTTTACGAGTAATTACTTCATTTACGGCAAACTCGAACCGTGAATTACTTAACCCGTGTTACGCGACTGACCACTGAGTATCTGAATATAAAACCACCTTCACTCGGTTACGCGTGCAAATGGACTGACCAGACGTTGATGTGCCACCACCGAATGTATCTAAATACAACCGTTGGATCAAATTTCGCAGCGCAGCTCAGATTGCGTGCAACGATGACGATGTTGTGCAAGTCTGATTGTATTTTCGCGAGTGATTCGAGGGAGTACAAGTACAATAGATACTCACCACTCAAGCCTGGACCATATCACACGCAATGAAGAGAAGGCTGCGCTGCGCTGCGCTGTGCTGCGCGTTGAGGTGTTAAAGCGATGTCTGTGATTTAATTTTGTACGCCAGACGAGTAATTAATTTAAACACGATGTGGTCGCCGCTTGCTAATCATTCATAATAATCAAACAAAAAAATGGAACGAAATTTTATTTCTGACACAAATACTTGTCATGGCGTAGATAATAATAGAAACGGCTGCAGTTGGGGGCTTGGAATGCAGCACAATCCTCCAGTAGTTTGACCCCATTTCGAATTCGAATCGTACTACCAACGCGAGTCGGGATGACGCTATCGCTATCACTGATGTTGATGATAGTTCTCGATGGGTTAAGTATGAGTGGGCGGTCTGTCCCACTTTGAGTACGCACTCATCCTCCTCTTACAGAGTTGGATGGGAACAATTTCTCATTTTCGCATGCATTCATGTTTAAGCATCGTTTAAATTATTCCGCATACGCTATCGCTCATCCGACACCCTCGCTCAATGACACTGTACCATAGTGCCAGTGTCAAATGGGTCACAACGATTAGATTAGCAGGGGAGAGGGGGCTACATCATCTCTTGTTGACTCGTTATGGATAAAAATAGTGTTTTTGTTGGAGCGCATTCCAAGAGTCAGGTTCAACTGCGATGGCAGCCGATCGATGGAGAATGAGAACAGCATTATGGCAATCACTGTTGTATACGGTGGTATAGGTCATGTCATTGATTTATTTATGCGATGGTGACTAATCCGAAGGGATTTTCGATTCAGGGTGCTTAGATGCGATGAAGAGATGTGAGGTTGAATGAATCATCGGGGTTGGTGGTACCTTTTCGCCAAATTATTCTTACCCGAGCACCGGAAGGGGAAGTGAGTCATCGAATTGGGTTAGATCTTTAAGCGAAAAATTGAGTGGTAATTAAAAGTCGACTTTATTGCTCATCGACCATAGCATGTATTGCTCTAGATACTGTTGCCTTTCCGAATGGGTGCGAACAACTAGAATCTTCCATCGAAGGATGATACTTATAAAAACTTATAAAGAATCGATAGCTCCAAAAGTTACGTAATGAACCAACTACAACTGGTCTAAATATTCTCTTACAGGCAATTAAAACAAAGATATGTACGTATGCATGTCTCCTGGCCAGTAGGGAGACCGCAAACTCAGACTACTGTTGTAGTTCGCGGAGATTAGAGCACTTCGGAAGGACTATCACCTTGTCTTTGTCACTTAAGTTTCAATGGCTCAACGGTCCACATGAAAAATTTAAAGCCGAAATTACAATTCGAAGGCATTCCCTTCAGACAAGGCAATCTACCAGTCCATAGACAGCCGACTTGCACAAGCCTTAAGTGACTGGGAATAGGTAGTGCTAATGCCGTGCCTGGGTGATGACGTCTCGAAAGCACACAGCGTCGCTATAAGTCTCCGCAGATCGAATCGCAGACCGAGGTTCATGGAAGCCACTGTCAAAGAAAGAAACACCATCCACTACAGGTTTGGGAGAAAGGAGCACCTCTGCTGAAGCCAACAAAAGAAAGCAAATTGAGAAGAAGACATTTACTCCTCCAATAGTAAGGAGCTACGTAGAAAGAATCGACCTTTCACCCTTTCACTTGGAAAAACTTTTATTTTTTACTTTTATTTTAAACTGTGTCTGCACAAGAAGAAAAACTAAAGGGGAACATCCATCACGCTAAGGGCAGCATCTACCGTCAAAGTATCAGGCAATAATTGCAGGTCTGTCAGGCAAAGATGCTTAGGTATCGTGGGATACGAGTAATGATATTAATTTTACCTATCGTACAGCATAACGGCATAAATCTTTCGTTTCTATCCTTGCCTGAATCCAAGCTGTAAATTGTTTTTGCCTTACCTATATATCCCAAACCTTCAGCTAATTTTTGGGATGTTAAAGGAGAGCTATCACCTCTGTCTTTTGTTCCTTCACCTTACGCTTCCGCTTCAATCTCGGGAGTTTCAAGAAATTCGATAAGTTCTTCTGTACTCATTTCTCCATCGTGGGATTCAAGTAACTCTGTCAAATGATTCTCATTTCCTTCAGTAAATCTAATGTCATGCGCCAAGTTCAATATTTCTGATTGAATTTCTGTCAGGCCAATTGGATCCTTTATTTTTTCTACACATTCAGGTCAGAGATTTTTCCAGGCTACATTCATATTGGATGTTTTGACTTCCTGTCACGACTCATCAATGTTTTTGACTACTTTTAGAATTGAAGTTTTGTCCTGCTTTCCACCGTCTTGGTCTACTTCCCTTAAAAGTTGGTACAACGTCCTTCGCAAGAAATAAGGTTTAAAAGAAGCAATTACACCTTGGTCCATAGGCTGCAATAATGGGATGGTATTTGGAGGCAAAAATATGACTTTAATGTTCTGGTCCAAATCGTCCAAGTTCACTGGATAAGAAGGTTTTTAAGACACAATATGTTCAGGCCTTTTTGTTTGAGCGCCAAATTACGGGTAATTTTTCTTTAGAAATATTTTTCATTACTCTTGAATTTTCTGACGAATATAAGACTTGTACTTAGTAGTTTTTCCATTTCTTCCATATTCACATTACGTGACTTTGTAATCACGGAAAATGAATGGTCGAACATTTCGGCATTCTTTATGATTGTATGCACGGAAGTGCGCTGCAGATTTATTGTTTATCCAATGGCCGTAACTTTTTCACCTCAATCTACGAGGGTGGATCAATAAGTCCCTGAAAATTAACACAAATTGCGTCGTCACCTTAAATTTAATTTTTTTTTTTGTCAAGAATCATCTTTCAAAAGAACGCACCCAAATTTTCAGACAGATCTGTCAAATAGTTATGTCGTGGCAGCCATTTTATATAGACGCCTACTAGCACAAGTGACGCCGAACGTTCTGGTCACCACACCAGAAATGGTCGACAAAATCCATGGTTTGATTATGGACAATCGGCTAGTGAAAGTGCGCGAGCTTGAAGAGGCCACAGGCTTATCACATGGCTCAGTGATTTCGATTTTACATAAATATTTGGACATGAAAAAACTTTCTGCAAAATGGGTGCCGCGTTTGCTCACAATCGACAACAAACGCATTCGTTTGACACCTTCAAAGGTGTGTTTGGGGATGTTCCAGAAAAATTCGGCTGAGTTTTTACGCCGTTTCGTAACCGTGGATGAAACCTGGATTCACCACAACACACCAGAAACTAAGGAACAGTCAAAACAATTGACTTCTCCTGGTGAATCGAAGCCGAAGAAGGCCAAGGTGAGTTTATCAGCAAACAAGGTCATGGCGACAGTTTTTTGGGATGCGCGCGGTGTTATTCACATCGATTGCCTTGAAAAGGGTAAAACGATCACCGGCGCATATTACGCAGAGCTGCTGGATCGATTCCAAGCTGGATCGATTGAAGCAAAAACGGCCGCATTTGGCGAAGAAAAAGGTTCTTTTTCACCAGGACAAGCACCGGCGCACAAGTCCGCAATCGCAATGGCAAAATTGCATGAGTTAAGCTACGAACTCCTCCCTCATCCAGCATATTCCCCAGATTTAGTCCCCTGCGACTATTTCTTGTTTCCATAGTGTATACTTGTAGAGGTAGAAGGAGACTACCCTCGTATGCGTCTTAAAACATCCAATTTTTTTTGTAATATGACACTTTTTCGAATTTTTTTTTTTTGCACTACGTTTTCCACTCATTATCTTCACAACAAAAAAAAATTAGAACCTTATCTCACTAAAACCTAAAACAATGTAATATAATTTTAAATGAAAAGAATTGAACATCCAATACAAGTATTCCGGGATTCCCCTTTTTTATGATTCTGCGAATGAAATTTGTGTGAAACGAATTTCGCCGGAGCGACTTAAAGCGGGGCATTCCTGTATTAATGAAACATGTACGCTGCAGGAGAGTTTAGTAAGGCTATAATAGATGCATGTGAACGAGGTTTTAACAACACATCTGTAAATAGACTAAGATATGTCCCGAGCTGGAGCAACAGGTTGATGGAACCAAGATGCTCAGTATGCGAGCTGTTTAACTTCGAAAAGCGGAGAGAAACTGTCACAGTTATTCAGCGAATCTCACTGAAGGCCCCGACCCATAGAATCCGTCTCCGTCACTCCGTTGAAGGTTGACGTTCATGTATTTCCGGAAAGAACAGTCCCATAAAATCCGTCGCATAACTTCGTTAAGAGATGACAGTCGATGACATTTTGTTATTGCTGAAAGTGCATTCTCTTCAAGCCGTCCAATTGTCAACAGCGATGACAGTTTCTCTACATTCTCTCAATGCTTCCACCAATGAATGTGCTTACTCTCAATTTGTGAATGCATGAACTACAATGCGTGAATGTTAGTTCACACGGATCAAACGACTAAAAAGGTAGAAAGTAAACCTACCTTATCCTTCGAAGTTCATATTCCACCTTCCATAAGAATGCGTATATTCTATCTAGCTGTCAGTTAAAAACGACGCAGCAACGGATCGACGGATTCTATAGGTCGGGGCCTTAGGTACAAAAAGGGAGATCAGAAAAGCTAAAAGAAAGAGCTTCAGGAACTTCTGTGAAAGCATAACCTCCAATCGAGTCGCGATCGAGCTACACAAAACCAAGGCTAAAACAAGAGTTGAAGCTTCAGTGTCTCACTTAAGGAAATGGATGACAGCTAAACGAGAATCGAAGAGCAAGGGCTTAAGTTGTTACTGGAAACACACTTTTCAATCAGATTTCCGACCAACAACGAGTACACTGTTATACCAAAGGATAGGCCATCTGGTAGTTTCTTTTTAAATTGCATGTTATTTTGATACTGACAGCTCTTCCGCGCTCAAAAACATAGTATCGTATCTCTGCGGTACAAAATGAATCGATTCACGCTTGAACAACGGAATTATTGAAAACTTTGTACTGTGCTGCCGAAACAGTGCGAATTTTGAAAAAAATAAAAAAAAATTGGGTCGAAATAATGCATCAACCGTGCCTGCTGTACGCAAATTTATGATGAAAGTTTGTGAAATTGCCGTCCTAATTGATAACACGAGTTATCCTTGTGTTCGTCTTGTGCACTCAGCGGAGAATATTGCTGCTGTTGGCGAAAGTGTGCGCCTAACCTCAACTCGCTACAGGTCTCAGCAACTGAATATTAGACGCACTGCCGTGAGGAGAATTATGCATAAAGACCTCGGATTATTCCCTTACAAGGTCCAACTGACTCAGGAATTGAAGCAAAATGACCACCCGCTTCGTTATCGCTCCTCTGTTTGGGCTCTAGAGCAGGTCGAAATTGACGTCGATTTATTTTTATCCGATGAGACGTATTATCATATCGGCGCTATGTAAACAAGCAAAACTTGCATATTTGGGGTCGCAAAACCAACACGTACTCGTAGAGTACGATTTAAAAAAAAAAAAATTTTTCGAAAACTGCTCCAACGATTTTCATTAAATTCGATATTTGAGTTGTAGTTATTTTTGCCAACAAGTACGTATAACGATAGTTTACTTATTAACTTGTTCGAAATTACTGTTGAATGACTTTTTAATTGAATTCTAATGGATTTAAATAAAAAAATAAAAAAAATGTAGATAAGCAACTTATGGGTTCAAATGCGACCCAATCTTGTACGTTATTTTATTTTAGCCACAAGCACCATATCCGAACTCTTATCAAAATCGATTTCGGCATGGGATTGGAAACGTTAGCTCAACCTAATTGCCAACCGAAACAATATTTGTCTCAACTGGGTACTGGGAAACGAAAGGACCGATGTTTGGTGTGGTTTATGGAATGGTGGCATTATTGGCTCATTTCTCTTCGAAGATGGAGATGGCAACAACGTTAAGGTCTATGGTGAGCTGAAAAGCGATTTTTTTTTTGGCCAGAAACTACTGAAATGAACTTGGACAATTTCTAGTTGCAGCAATATGGCGCTAAGTGCCATACCAGCCGTCCAACAATCGATATTTTACGCACTAAGTTCAATAATCGTGTAATCAGCCGTTTAAGCGATGTTGCTCGGACTCCTCAGAGCTGCGATTTGACGCCGTTGGTCTTTTTTTGTGGGGTGCCGTTAAAGATCGATATTACGCTGACAATCCAGAAACGATTCAGGTACTTAAGCACAATATTGATCGAGATATTCGTCAAATAGAGCCCTCAACCATCGAAAATATACTGCCAAATTGTGTTCACAGGATGGGCTACTACCAAGCCAGCCGCGGCAGCCATTTAAATGAAATTATTTTCCGTAAATACTCGGATATTAAATGGATTTTTTTTTTATACCAATTATAAAAATAAATCAACAGATGGCCCACCCTTTATAACACATACCAATAAGGGAGGACTGAAAAATATCTGCGACAATCTGTACGAAACAGCGGCTGGTTTGGGCCATAAATACCTTGCAACCCTTGAAAGTGAAAGCAAGACTTTAGATATGAAGACATGTTTGAAGAAAATCCGTCAGAATTTTCAGACACACTTCTTCGAGTTTCTTCGTTGTATAGTAGTAACACCAAAGTTTATTAAAATCTCCAAATCTTGCCCTTATAGGTGTAAGTAAAAATATTACGATGAGTAACTCATCTGAAACTTGATCTGTGTACTGAGTGTTCAATAGTTATCCCGTTTTTCCATTGAAAAAAAAGTTATAAAAGTTCTGGAAGAAAATATTCAAATACAAAACGCTGGTCTACTATTTTTATAAAAGTCATCGGAAATGGCGACTATAATCAATTTTTCTAAGCGATTAGTTGCAATGATGAATAATGAATGATGAGTGATAAATAACGGATGATGAAGGATGAATGATGAATAACGAATTATGAACAATAACTTCCATAGACAAAGAACGATTCGATAAATGATGGAGCGATGTTGCTATAATTATGATGCCAGATGGGGTGTAGATCCCATTGCTAGGACTACAGACTGTGTTGAGCACAATATAAAAACTGTAGATTGTTGGTTGAAATAGCATCTTAAAGCTCATTTAAGATGACAGGGTTGATTATGAATGCGACAATATGCTTGAATATATAAGCTAGCATATAGGTAGGTAAGGTAGGTGCCATTTTGTTACCACAACTCATGTAACCTGGGAGGCCTCCTATAGGCCAGTGACCCGCAGTGATCGCTATTAATTTTGCGGTAGTCTAGTCCATCTCAAGTTGGCTTTTTTAAGCAAAATTGAGGAGATTTCTGCCTTGACCGCTCCAAGCGGAACGTGGACTGACCGCAAGTGAGCGGTGAAGGGCTGAGCCTTGCCTGGCTAGTTCATCAGCAAGTTCGTTTCCACAAACGTTACTATGTTCTGGAACCCAGATCAGGATTGCTTTGAATTGTCCATCTAGCGAAGCTAGCTCATTTCGGCATTCTAACACTAGTTTAGAGGATAGCAGCTTTGATAGCAGCTTGACTATCAATGTGTACGGCAATATTTTCCCTTGGCGTTATATTTGTGTGTAATTTGATCTGGCGCAGATAGCGAGTAATTCCGCCTGGAAAACACTAGCATTATCTGGAAGTCTATAGGATTTTAAGATGTTTAACCTGCACCAACTGTGTAGATTGTTACATCAAAGTCCTTAATCACCTGCCCATCTTGTCATTCTGATCTTGTGGGTAATTGTACTTCGAAACGCTGTGTGAAATTCTTTTTGGGGATAATGTAATCTGTTGGAGGCAATACGAGTTCTCTCGGTAGAGAGTCCAGTATATTACTATGCCCGTAGACTTTCGCTATAATGTTTGTTAGGTCTAGAGGTTAAAGATGCTAAAGGACTGTTAGAGCTTCTGACGGGGTAGACCGTAGAGCACCTGTAGTGCCTATGCATGCTGTTCTTTGTACCTTGTTAAGTTTGATTATATTATAGGCATTTTTTAGAGCCGGCCACCATACTATTGACCCATATGTAGGAATCGGTCGTAACAGCTAGCACATATGTCTCCTGTTTACCTAAGTAACGATGACTGTTCTGGTCACAGTGGCATAAGATACATATGTTCTGATGATTCTTCGCCTTCGTTGCACATTCTTGCGCTATCCCCATAACCATGAGATGTTTTTGACTCAACAGTGGCCTGTGAGAAATCCTGTGGCTATTCGAATCTGACTCCTAGTTAGCTGTAGAAGTTGTTCCTTTTTTTTGTGGAAGGTATTTGGCGAAAAGATTTTGGCTTTTCTATTACCTTCAGTTTCCATACAGTAATGATACACTTTTTCTTTTAGCCAATTTTTATACAGCTTTTTGGCGTACTGACTGGTAATCGACAGAATGTGGAGGTCAGCCATTTCATTTCCCTCATACCGCTGTCTTCTGGCACCCAAATGAGATGAACTGTGTTCGTGCTGGCTAGCGTTATGAGTAGTTGAAGGCAGTCCTATACTAGTTTGGATGTTATTTGATAAACCTTAATTACTAATAGAGCAGCCTTACTATCCTGATAAGATTTGTTGTAAATGTTATTGTTGATTACAGACCTGTTTATATTTTCTCTGATGTATATTTATGTGGCAAATTTCAGCCCGAATAGATAAAGGTCTTTCTAGTATCATAGAACCGTATACCCCAGCCCCAACTCCTTCATTTGCCTTGGATCCTTCTGTGTACCATACATGAACAATCGTTGGCAAATGCAGGTTTGTCTGTTTCCAGTTATTGCAGTTTGGCAATGACACCTTGAAATTGCTGTGATTGTTATTCCTGGTTCACTGCTGTTAAGTTTTTAAGCAATGTCCGAGTGAACTAGTTTGGAGTTCGAATCATCTTTAGCTTCTCTCTTTATATGAAGATGAAGGGGTGGCAGGCTTAGAATAACCTCCAACGCTGTAGTAGGAGCAGTTTTCATTCCATCTATTGTGCTTGTCTTTGAAGTTCATTGAGTCTATCTCTGTTTCGATATTTGCCACCTTACTGATGCTGCATATGTGACGATCGGTCATACTATCGCTGTATAGAGTCATAGCATCATTTTGGAGCTTAGGCCCCAATTTTTACCAATGAATCTCTTGCTGGTCAATAATGGAACCCTGGCTTTTGTGTGCTGAAAATTCCAAATAAGTTTTTCGTCAAGTGTTAGGCCAAGGTATTTGGCCTTCTTAGAGGATTGTTTCAGCAAAAAGTTTAGGTGCTTTTAACCTTTCTCGATTTCTTCTTTTGGTGAATACAAATATGGTGTTCTTTTTTGGGTTGACATTAAGGACGACTTTTTGACACCAGCCAGCAACTAGATTCAGTGTCCTCTGGAGGAGATCCGATTTTGTTTCTTCGTATTTGCCTCTGACTAGTATCACAATCAGCCTTGAACATAGAAGCCTGAATATTTTCATTTACTACGATGAACCACAATAAGGGGGAGAGGACTCCACTTTGGGGGCAACCATTCGGTTATTGATTTTTCTGATTGATAAGCATTATTGGTTTTTACGTAAACGACTCGTGACGTCGGGTCTATCCCTGATATGTCTATTCAGTATTCTCTCCATATAATGACGAGATAAAGAATAAATAATTTTATATACATGATGGCCTATCGGTAGGGTTATGAAGTGTAGGTCCAAGAAAGTTAATTATAAATAAAAAAGTTGACTCTAATAGCTCGTACAAGCCCTTAGCAAAACAGTTCGCGTTTCATTTCTTAGTTTTACAAGGGAGCCACAAATAATTGCATTAATGAATTCTAGAAACCCTCGGAGTGTTAAAGGAAATGCAACTCCCTCACAATATTTTGCATTTAATTAGATCATACTATAGGCACGTTAGATCTATTGTATGTAGGTAACAACTAACTGCCGCTCCAAAATCATGTCAAAGTTACCCCATATCTACGGAAGGTTGTTGTCTCTTACCTTGATTTTCTCTTTAGCGTTCATTCTTTTTTTTTTGCAATAATTCATGTTCAATGTGTTTTCTATTTACTTAGCGACAAAAAAAAGTGCAGAAAAAAAACAATATCTAGCACTCGGTCATCAAACAATGATGCTTTAGAGTACCGTCACCGTCACCTCCATTACCGCCGCATATTCGCCACATCTGAAGCCATAAATGCCAACCATAATACTGATGATGTTGTTGTCGTCGCCACTGACAATGATGTGCACAATAATGATGATAAATAAATTGCATAAACACAAACAACTCACTAGTTCCGGCCATCAGCGACGGCAATAAGGGTGCGCGCAGAGAGAATAAACAAAACAATAATTCTAAAGCACATTTACATCGTACATCGTTAGTAATTCCGACCCTCAAGCTGAATGCAAAAAAAAAAAAAAAAAACACTAAAAACAAATGAGACAAGAAGGCGATACGATATGACGCTGCACTTATTTTAGTTGCTTACACCAGCACCCCCACCCAACACCAAGCCCACTTTAGGACATAAATCCACATCTACTACACCGTAGCTGGAGTTGAGCCGAACCACAGAGGAGCTGGGTGATTGGATGAAAGCATCCGAGTGTCAACCGCAATTTAGTGTAACGTAATCTTCTTAACCCGAGGGATGCAGAGAGTCGGACAGGGAAAAATAAGTTCAAATGCATTCGTTCAGTTGAATTCCGCTCAAAAAGAGAGGAGGAAAAAAAATCACTAATAGAGGAAACCCATATGCAAATGTTGCAGTGGTGGCGGTTTTCAGTGTGTGTTCCTAGAACAATTGAAGCTTGAATGAGTTCAGAAAGCAGCTTAGCAAGAGCATAAAAAACAAAAAAACCGTTGAATGAAGGCGCTGATGACGACGCCAACCGTTTTCTTCTATGTGTGCTAGGTGGTTTCCTTTCACTTGGGTGACTTTTATTTGTATATTGACGTTCAAAAGTTTTCGAACGACCTACGAACAAAAGCGGTTTTCAAATATGAGAGCAGCGCTGAAGAGTTTGATGTAGATATGGAGAAGCTACTTCTCGATGATGGTGACACTTGTTGCTTGCAAACCAAAACAAAAGGAAAAAAGACGCTTTACCCGCTTTACACGCTTTACTCGAAACCACACCATGGCCAAACATGGTCGGATGAAATTAAGCCCGATGAATGTAACCACAGTATTGCTTGTCCGAACCTCAAAAAAGGATACCCTCTGAACTGTGCCAACTACAGAGTCATCATTCTCCTTAACATTGCCTATAAGATCTTATATGCCGTGTTGTGTGAAAGCCTGAACCCGTTCGTCACCAACATGATCGGTCCATTTCAGTGTGGCTTTAGGCCAGGAAAGTCTACCATCGACTAAATTTGTGCACTACGGCAGATCTAGGAAAAAACCCAGGAGCTTCAAATCGATACTCACCACCTTTTCATCGACTTTAAGGCCGCATATGAGAGCATTTATAGAGGCGAGCTATATAGAGCAATGTCTAGTTTTGACATCCCTGTCAAACTCGTCCGTTTGTGCAGGATGACGATGGAGAATGCACGCTGCTCGAATAACGTCGGTAAAGACCTCACCGAGACCAACATCGACATCTCGGGCAGAACGTCACCGTAGACAGATATAACTTTGAGGCAGATAGGGACTTTGTCTACCTGAACCCGTTCGTCAACAACATGATCGGTCCATTTCAGTGTGGCTTTAGGCCAGGAAAGTCTACCATCGACTAAATTTGCCCACTACGGCAGATCTGGAAAAAAAACCCAGGAGCTTCAAATCGATACTCACCACCTTTTCATCGACTTTAAGGCCGCGTATATAGAGGCGAGCTATTTATAGAGGCGAGCTGTATAGAGTAATGTCTAGTTTTGACACACCTGCCAAACTCGCCCGTTTGGGCAGGATGACGATGGAGAATGCACCCTGATCGAATAACTTCGTAACTTCGGTAAAGACCTCACCGAGATCAACATCGCCGTCTCGGGCAGAACGTCACCGTAGAGAGATATAACTTTGAGGTAGATAGGGACTTTGTCTACCTAGGCTCCGCTATAAGTTCAGACAACGACACGAGCGCTAAGATCAAACGAAGTGCTTCTTTGAGCTAAGAAGGCAATTGAATAGCGAAGCCCTCTCTCGAACAACAAAAATGACCCTTTATAAAACTCTAATCATCCCAGTCCTACTCTATGGCATAGACTTCATCAAAAGTTGATAATATTGCTCTTGGCTGTTTTGAGAGGAAAAACCGCGACTCAGGTGACGCACGCAAGTGGAAGGGTACCTCAACTTAGCGTGCGAAACTGGAGGCAGTTAGCTAAAGATCGAGCTGGCTGGAGACGCTTGTTGGTTGACTCCCAGGTCCACCCCAGACTGTAACGCCACCTTTAGTAAGTAAGTAAGTGTAATGACTTGATATTGCTCAACATTGTAACAGCTGCTAAACTAAGCAAAGTGAGGGACACAAAGCGACAAAAACAAAGTCAGCACGCTAAATGAGTGCTTGTTCTTCATGGATAAAGCGACGCAAGTGTTAGGTAGAACCAAGCACACACCAAGTTCAACACCAAAGTCGCCTCCTAAAATAAAATAATAAAACATAAGTAACTGGAGCACGGTGTTGTTGTGGCCACCGTGTAGTGGGTAGTGTGTTTGCCTGTGACCCGAACCGTGCAAGTTCAAACCCGAACGGGGAACAGCAAACAACAGCCACCCGAGCATAAAAGAGAAAGGAATAAAATCGAAGGTTCTCCAACCACTACACCAAAAGCTTTTCTGCCTGGTAGTACAGTGGACCGACAAAAAAAAAAAACCTGGAGGGAAAAGTACCCAAGTAGCCAGCTCATCCTGAAAACAGACTTAAGCGACCGTAAGCCGATATTAGAAAGAGCTCGATGTCCCAACCAAAAACAGTTGCGGGTTGCCCCAATAGGACTAGGTAGAACGAGACAATTCTTCCACCGAAGTCTTCGAACAAAAGACCTGGAGACTCTTGTAGATTCTAAGGCTTACCCCGATGTGCCGGCTCTTATTGAGGCACACCATACAGAAGAAACTCAAAAGCAAACAATAATAATCAAGCCCTAGTGTAAATGACGCTAACTGCTGACACGAAAAATAAAGAAGAGAAGGATTACCATACAAACGCGACTGTCTGAAAGTCAAAAGTTCCTTGTAGCGAATGATCCTGCGACACTTTCGGAAATGAAGCGTAATTGTCTAACACGGGCCGAAAATTTGACTACCAAGGACGGTCTCTGGAGCCTTGCGCGGCAAACGGGAGGGCCCGTAATGAAGGATATCACCGATGAGACGGGTCGTAGTCGAAAGGTGAAGGAAAAGACGGAACCCAGAGGCAAGCCTTTCGCTAGGACGGATGCAGAGCGCAAAAATGTTCACTATAATACCCGGACGAAGAAAAAAGCCAGGTGCTTGAGTTTTTCGTAAACTCCAATCTTTTAGTACGCAATCGTGGCAATGACATCTTTATCAACAGGGGTTGAAGTTGTCAATAGCGGAGTATGCAACATGGCGTTCTTGCCTGACTATTTCTAGATACTATTCGGATTACAATTCAGGTATGTACAAGAGGTCTTTCGAAAACCGCGGGAAGCAAAATGAAATGTCCGATAGAAGATCTAACCTTCACAGCAGTAGTAGGCGATAACAGTGCAATTAGTGCCTCGAACTCGAGGTAAAGTTGGAATCTTTTCGAGAAATACAAGCGATTCGTAAGAAAGTACTCGTAGGAAACAAAGCACTAATGCCTGACAGGTGCGCTGACTGACATGAGGTGGTGCTAGACATTCTATCGAGCACCCATTTCCCTGGCTCCTGGTGTGTGGACACAATTAATAATATTATTGATGAATCCAATATAGCCGGGCAATTTGTGCTAGAAGTCAAAGAAAGATTTCATTAAATGGCTTAGACAAATTTAAGCCTGGGTATATTAGTAAAACTTGGCGGAAGGTGCGCATCACTCAAAGCTGCTCGCAGTAGAAAGTTCGCTGGAAGAAAAAGAATTCACCCTAAAAGCCGATGCTACTCTTAGAAACCTGCAGAGGGCTCAACTTAACACCGGTCTTTAAGACTCTTTTGGGCTTATGCTTAAATCGCGTACTCCCAACTCGACTATGAGGAACTGAATAACAGGTGAAGGGTCCAGAAAAACACATTTAGGGCGACGTGCTCTTTATGGTTGAAGAAAGTCAAAGCGCAACGTCACGGTGTCTACGCTGTTGATGTTGTTATCCTGGGTATCAAGCAATATGCAGCTCTGTAGTAAATATTATAATTGGCCAAGTCAGCCCCTCAAATACCTAGATCGTGATTTTCCCTAGGAAAAGATCAACCCCTTTATTCAAAACTCTAGAAATCCATGAGCTTGATTTAAAACATTTAAAAAGGCTTGTAAGAATTTGTGCGCATGTAAAAGAGCTCACGGATGTACCTGGGGAGTCAAACATACGGTTGTACTCGTATATGACGGTTGTGCTAACCACTCTAATGCATGATACAACTCTTTGATGCAGGTCTCTATCGCTTCTGAATTCTTTTGATGAGGGGTTTAGGGAAATCGACAAAAGCTAAATTCGGCACTTGTCGGTTTGTCACTTGTGTTCCCGAAGAGTAGTACTGGAAACACCGGCAGGGTCACAAGTAAAGACTTACTGGTCTTCTAGGGATATCAACAATTAGTACGATAACACCATGTTACGTTTCGGAGTACATGGATAACCTGAGCTATGAAAAGGCAGATGATCTCACAAAGACGGAATGGAAACATTTTTCCCGAGATCTTTGAACGCATTCTCTGGTTAGTTACGCAAGATTACATTAATCGTCTCTGAATATCCATGCTCTAGGGGTAGTCCACGCTAACTATTGTAGGAAGCTTGAAGACTCTTGGTTGTCGCTTCTTCGCAAAGCTTTGCGTAACATTGAGCTAAGAGACCTTCTGAGATGCCTGTCTTTCTCTTGGTAGTTCCAATTGTTGGCGGTTTAGTTACAGGTTATCAGGATATTCTTATATTACATTGTCCAATGGAGCCGAAGTTAAGATTACCAGATAGCCGGGAATCAGCTGGATTGTCCAGATAATTCATGGTTCCACAATCATAAGCGCATTTTATTGTATAATCAGACAGACAATCGGTTTTTCAGATTTTCAATTATGCGTCAAAAAAAAAGAGGCCACGCTAATACCAACTCACAATTAGCAGTTTTATTTCTCTTTTATTCCTTTTCATTAGCACTAAGATTTAAGGGGAAGACAATCTCTATCAGGACCACCAATTTCATTTAGTAGATATTTTTTACGTCCAGACAAAAGCCCTTCTGTAAGTTAAGCTCGACCCAACACTGCTGCCGAATTTTCTTAAACTTCGTTCCACAAGGCGAGGATCGGCGGCGTCCTATTTCCTCAGTTGATGCACCACAATCCTACTAAACCTGTAGTCATAGTGGTTGGTGCTGGCTTCGGTTTTTATAGCTTCTGGTTATCGTTCATCGATGCCGATAAATTTGGCACTAACTATCCGAAGATCTTACAGAAGTGAAAGTTTAGCCTCTCTAGCGAGATAGCGTCTCCCAAAAATGTCATTAGCTACACCCCTTTCCAAGAACATAGCTTGGTCGCTACTTCTTTGTATCACCTCATCATCCAGCTAAAATAGACGGTGTCCCATTGATTTGGGTGACATGAATACCACAAAACATTTCGTATTCCCTAAGTTGTTTGCTCTGAGAACCATCACTTTTTTCTGCTTATTAATAAATCCCTGACAATTTTTAAAAGTTTAGAACCTTTGCCAACTTTCAATACAACTCACAAATTACAGAATATGAATTGTCACCTGACTCGACTTGAAGAATAAGAATGGCCTTAAATAGTTAACCCTACCTACCCTTTCGAGCAAATATCCGTAAACTTTTGAGCCCCAGTGTACACCCCAGTTTCGTAGCCGCCAGTCTGCCTATCACAACACTGGAATAAGATAAAAACAGCAGATTCACCACTCTTAACTAAAAGAAATCACTTGCTTCCGCTGTTTAAAAATGTTCTTCAAGCATAAGTTTCGAGAGTGTATGAGTGGATTTCACTTTAAGAAATAAAAATATATGTTCGCCAAGTGATGCTTCACTGGCTATGGTCGCTTAATTGTGGTTAAGATGTTGCCGATGTCGACGATGACGATGATAAACTATACGACGGTGATGATAAGGGCAAATAGTATAAATAAACAATAAACACTTTCGTGACTATAAAGAATTGGCAGGACTCATTAGAACCATTGGAAAGAAAACGCCACAGTTGAAGCAACAAAGTAACGTTGCGCCTCTTTTTAAGTGATCTACTGTAGCATGACCAGTGGCGTTGTGGCGTGCCACAAACGAACAGGTTATAGGCGTTGTTGGTTCGTTTTGGCGGCTGCCTAAAGTGTGCCTCGGGCACAATTTGTATATCCAATAAAAACTTATTAATCTATGAAATGCGTTGCGTATGAGAACGTCCATGAAATGTAACAATCACAAAATATTGTTCTAACAATGATGGATTGAGATTTGCTGTTGGCATAGCATGTCCAAGGTATTGAATAATTTGTGACAATTGAAAATTACGTAAGCCTCGGAGAGACGGGACAGTGATATGGTCCATTTCGTGGACACTTTTGATGTGACATTTATTTAAGGAATTAGCGCAAGGCAATGACACAGTTCTACACGCGATTTTGACATTGAAATTTGGACATTTTTTTGGGGTTACTGTAGTAGGGATGATTTGATTGGGGGTACTATTTAAGTAATCTTATTTAGACTACGAGTACACATTCAATAGGATAGTTCACAATTGTCAGCCTCATTGTGAAGATGATTTTGTTTGAAAAATCAGCATCCACATGTTGTTGTTCCATAATCCATTCAACGCTTCGCTGTGTGTGACCAGTAGGCTTCAATTCTTGAGTCAATTGCACTTGGTATGCAAGAAGATACAAATCTTTCGTGAGAATATGCTGTAGAGAACTTCTCGAAATTTCCAATTCTTGACCACGGTGCCGAATTGGTGTTCATGGACTCTCAGAAACACTCTCAAGCACTGCTTCGATGTTTTGTGTTGAACGACTTGTTGATCCAGTCTCCCTGAATTTTTGAATTAATCTCTTCACAGTTGATGTAGTTAAATCACTATTCCGACCATATTTAGTACGAAAATTGCAAACTGTAACTGCCAAGTCTTCATTATTTTTAAAATATTACTCAACAATGAAAACGCGTTGTTCTTCGCGAGGCACTTCATTTTTAATAACCCTAAACTGTCATCTGTCACACTGTCTTTTTTTTTCGTTGGCAACACTTTGCCACACATATGGCGCAAAATTCAAATCTTGCGTGAATTTTGGTACACCCTTTATAATACGCATACGGAAAATTACGTACAATTTTCGTATATTTTGAAAAATTGTACACCCAACTTGCAGGGAATTTCAAAAGCTACAATTTCGACCGCACTATTTTTCTTCGTTAAATGCACCGATTTCGAAATATTCGCACTCAGAAACGATTTGCTTCAACTTCATTCAAGAGTCAAACATTTTGAAAACTTTTGTACAGCTTTGAAAAAATCTTAAAAATTTGAGGCCAACTTTGCAGGAAATTTGAAAAGCTATCCACTGCAATGCTTTCATTCGTAGGGCGCACTGTATTCGATATACATATTCGCATTCGTCGGACATTATTGAAAATTTTGATAAACATTGCACTTACTTTACAAACCTAAAGTTTGGACTGCAATATTTTCGTTCGCAGAACGTTTCTGAGATGTTCGCACTTTAAAATGGTTTAGTTACGTTCGACGGGCAAAAATCGAAGATTTTGCAAAATGTTTCGAAAGAGCTCATTTTTTTCGAACAACGTCCATTTAACGATTTGCATTAACTTCAGGAAGAAGTCGGACATTTTGGAAAATTCCGTACAACTTCCGAAAAAAGACGGTCAAGCATAAAAGTGCTTCATGTTCCGAGGATTCCAGAGTTCCAGCTTTCTGTTGAAGTTATTATAAGCCCAGCGGAAAATTTCCAAGTTTAAATTGTAATTGCTCGTAAACTAATAAGTGAGAGGGGTATCGTTCTACGCGCGTGATTTGCGGTGAGTCACTGGTCAAGAGCGCACCGCACGTTCGCGGTTGAGGAATATTTAAAGTGCGGTGATTCGTTGGTTCGTGCGTGTCGCGCCTTTTGTACTCACTTCAATATTCGACAAATAAGTGATGGATCGAGTACGCAACAAGAAGGAACAACGATTAACCAAAATTCTCCGGCCCCATCAGCGTCAGCAACGACGCCAGAAAATGTGGCTCGAGTTCGATGCGAGTTTATGCGCAATCACCGTAAATCGATAAGGAAGACTGTGGCATATACTGGAATAAAAAAAATCAACAGTGCACGTTATTTTGCAAATAAAAGTTTCACCCATACAAAATGCAAATCATGCAGTTTCTCAACGATAATTCTGTACGAGAAACCTTAGCGAGAACGATGCTGGAACATTTTCGAACAGCAGGAATGCTTAGAAACATATTGTTTACTAACGAAGCACATTTTGATATCGATGGGCATGTTAATAAACAGAACATGAGATACTGGTACCCCTGCAATCCTAATGAATGCCATCAAAAACGTTTGCATTGTCCAAAAACGACAGTGTGGTGTGCAATTTCTGCCCGAGGGATTATTTGCCCTTATTTTATTTAACTAGCAAGAGACAGTCACTGCTGAAATGTATTGCCGAATGATCGACGAGTTTTTGGTACCGCAACTGCAGCTGTTTCCCGGCTTCAACAACAGAACACAATTCCAGCAAGACGCACTCTACACACAGCTAGAGTTTCAATGAAGAAGCTGAGGGTAATTTTTGCCAATAAATTAATCAGCAAGTACGGAGACATACCCTGGGCACCTCGGTCACCGGACCTTACACCGTGCGACTTTTTTGTATGGGGATACCTTAAGACGAGGGCTTACAGCAACAATCCCCGAACAATTCAGGCCCTACCAGAAAATATCCGCCGTGAAGTTGCTGCCATTGAACCAAAGCTTTGCTCGCGTGTATTCACAAATTCACAAAGGGGTTCCGTTCTTACTTTTTGTTACCTTTGTATGTTCCAGAACCTTGAAAACAGTAACTAAAGCAAAATTACGTTAAAGAGCCACTCCAATCGAACATCTTCTAGCTTCGTTTGGAAGTCCTACATATCTGCCATCTGAGTATTTCATCGAAAACTGCGACCTAGAGAGTTCCCAGCGCCAAATAAGTAAAACCTTCTAATTGGGACATTCCGCAATCAAGGCAACCTCTCAATTGGTTCACCCCATGCACTCTATAATCGAGACATCTCACAAAAGGGACAGACAATGTGCCTCACTTTATTCTTCCCAAATGGGACACTAGGCACAAAAGTCATCAACCATGACTTCTCTAATTGGGACAGTAAAGTTCCAGGCGTAAAGTTAGCCACTGCGTCGAATTTAAATTTAGAATTTAAATCCATCTGCATATGTACATACGAGTGTGTTTTTGTGATATTTCTGTGAACGAATAAAGCATTTTTTGCTGCTTTTTTCACCCGTTTGTATACAAAGCTCTCTAAAAGCGACACCTTCGAATCGGGACAGGAAGGGACTGGTTCGATCGATGTCCCACTTTAACAGAATAAATTTCAATTTCATTGTGGGCCACCAAATCTCATTTGCAAAAAATCGGTAAAGCGTCGAAGCGATCAACAATGTTTCGGAAATGGGAGCATCCTCCATCGAACCATGGATAGACCATGATTTCATACGGAATTAAATCGATATCTTGGGACTAAAACGGCACGATTCGGGAGAGTATCTATCATAACTTCTACGAGTATATCACGTAAAAGCCCCATAAGGTGGAAACCTTACAAAGGCCCCATATTGACGGTCAGATTTCCAAGTAGAGAAAGAAAAATCTTCATCATATACAAGACATGCCACAAGATTAGTTGTGTCTTAACTGATACCCAGTGTACATTCAACCAGATTGACCAGTTGCCCATCAGCTGGCGCTTTAGACTACATAACTGCAACAAACGTGGAAACGACATTGGAATAGTACGCGATCACCATCTTATGATTGCTCTCATACATTTCCGTTCGCAACAATTCAACCAACATAATTCACATTCCAAGATAAAATACCGACCAAGTCGCAGAAGGGGCTGAAGCAATCAAAAGCTCAACACAGCCGAGCATTAATCAGCACTGAACAGCTGCTAAATGATTTTTGCAACTTCCGTAAGTTTCTCATTTTGGTCCTCTTTTTCGTTGATTCAACGCGAACATAAAATCCGAGCCCTGACTGATTCACAAAATTTCTAACTTGGGGCTCGTGCTCGATAATAATAAAAAAGAAAGAATAAATATAGCTGCGATACGATAGCCTTCTACTCGTGCAGTTGAACTTTTGGGACAACCTGGGGACCTAACCGAAAAATCATCCTATGGATGTATACGGCTATAGTAAGACCTATACTGACTTACGGCAACCTCGTTTGGTGGCAGGCAACTAGCAATACCACCAACCCAATGTCCATCAAGAAAGTACAAAGCAATGAGAACAGCACCTACAGCAGGACTTAAGGCCATCCTCAATCTTCTTCCGCTAGACATCTTCATACGAGTATCAGCGGCTATTAGTGCCCTAACAATCAGTCAATCTGACATACAATGGGTCATACTACGATCCTACAGAAATATCTAGAAAATGTATCTTATGACACCACACCACACCTAGACTTTATAAGACCTTTCCCAACCAAGCACCTACCCGAATAGGGATGAATGGAAAAGCGGTATATTACCCAATGCACAATCTATAGCGGTATATACTGATGCATCCAAAGTGGAAACAGGCGTAGGTGCGTGTATCTACTCCGAACTGCTGGATATATCAAAGTCAGTCCGACTTCCGAACCGCAGCAGTGTTTTCCAGGCGGAGATCCAAGCACTAGTAATATCCGCTCATGAGACTGCGATGAGGGCAATACCACAAGACGATATAATCTTTTTCATCGACAGCCAGGTAGCAATAAAAGCGATTACTGCTACGAAGCTTGTGAAGTGCAGTCGAGCCGAGATCAAGGTTCTTGGAACGCAGCACACCAGGGAATGACAAGGCGGACGAACTGACAAGAAGAGGTTTGGCATTAAGCCCGGACCAATCTGACCCCTCGGTGAACATCCTACAAGGCGGTATGTAGGGAATACTCGTAAATCTCTAACAGAGACAAACAACGCGTGGACCTCTCTAGACACTCGTATCACCGCTAGGAAGCTATGGTCCATATACGACAAAGCCAGAACCGAAACACTTATGCAAATTAATAGAAAATCCCTTCCTACCCTTATAGGAGTGATTACAGGGCAAAATACCCTGCGGAAAAAACTACTTATACTCGCATTCAAAACCGATTTCCGCTAAGTTTGCGCAAAAGCCGGATATTTTGAAAATTTCGTATAATGTTCCAACATTTTTAAAAAATTATACACCCACCTGAAGATACGCCGTTTTCGAGATATACTTACTCAATTAGGTAAATACTCGTACAAACAAAAGACTTCCCCTGTCTTTTATTCACATTCATCCTGAGTTAATTCGAATAAAAACAAATTTTGAATTCTGTTTGTAAACAACTACCTGAAAAGAAACCAGACACAAACAACGCAATTCTTACTACACCATAGCATACATGGTAAAGGACTCTGCCAACCAACCCTTTTATACAGGAAAACAAACTTCTCTTATAATTGCTTATTGTTTTATACAGGTGGGGTTCGGGTTAATAGACGATATCCAGTAAGGCAGGCTTTGTGTATTGCAAAATCGCATGATATACTACAATAAATATTTAAAGGGCGTTGTTTTCTTATAGCGAATGTGTGTTACATTAAGATAGGTTAAGGATAAGGTGAGAGAAAATCAAAAGAAAACTAACACTCTTAGAAGAATATTGTACCTAAGGTGTGCCTTAGGGTTATCGAGGTTCATTATTTGTGTCCATAATCCATTTATTTGAAACGTAGGCAAATATAGAAAATTAATTAAAAAAGTCATAGAAGCTGTTGGCCTAAATTTGTTTCTCTATAGTAACTGCTTATATGAGTATAGGGCACGCCTTAACGATTTTTTAGGGGAAATAATATTTATCGGCTGGGGTAGGACACATTTATAATTTATTCAAAGCAACTTGTCTTCCGGGAGATGCGGCGTAACTAATAAAGAGAAGCGGGCTCCCGTGGTGAATTAGGGGGAGAAACTTACACGTGTTTCTTTATATCACTCATTATGGCATTAGTATATTGGATTGGGTGTCAGAAAACATACTAAACTAATGTTGAACCCTCTGACAGGGCAAGCATAGCTCTGTTTCTTAGATTCATATTGTGGCCGTGGTGTACTCATCGCTTGTCACGCTACAGGTTCACGATTCGAATCCTGATGTCAATAATCATCTATTTATTTTGCATGAAATAAATAAAAAAGTCGATCACTTGCGAAAGCTAAGTCAACTCTACTGTGAAGGCATAACACTGGCAGTAAGGTGGTCATATGGCTAAAATGCAACTTGATCGTGATGAGGACGACTGAAAAAAATACTGTGAATCATAAGCAATGACAAAAACAGCGAAAACAACTCCCCAGTTATCTGGACAGACACCCTTGGAGTTCACTGAAACTTAAGTACCACCTGAGTTTCAAACCAACTACACCAATCTGTCTTTCTCTCTGTCTCTTCCCCTTTCCTCAAAACGCCCGTGTCCTAAAATTAGTATAAGGGTATTCATAACCCCTTTCACACGTGCAAATTATAAAAAAAAAAAAAAATTTAACTATAAATACCAAGATTCATCGCTAAAGTCCTCTCTACTTATGACATACATATGTATGTACATGAATGTCTACATTAGACACGATCCATAAATTTTAAATGTTGAAAGATATCGAAGTCCCCACCTCTCATACAATTTGTCTTGTCTTACCTTAGCCTACAGATCCTGAAATGATTATAGGACGACTTTGAGGCACTCTCTATAGTTATTGCACGTTTTTAGGACTTGATGGGCTGACATAATAATAATGAACTTTATGCCCTGCAGGATTCTCAAGTAAGTACTATGTACAAGCCTGTATTGGACTCATATCTTATGGATGTACCGTAGAACGCAATGACACCACGACTTCGACTGCTGCATAAATTTAAAGTCAATTTTCCTCGCATTCTGAGCTAGTTCTGGACAGAAATTTAAGCCAACAAAGACTCATAGTTGAATTTTCACGAAAGGCTCCAATATAAATCAAGGGTCTGCTGCTGGTGGAGGATGACAACAAAAGGCTACACTTATAGTCAGGTCTTCCAACCGGAGACAGTTGTATGCCACCCTAATCTTAATTATATTGTAAAGGACAGGTGAAAGTGGCCGAATATTTGCGTCTGTGCCGACTGCCTGCGCTTACGCCGCTATTAAACCCTTTAACCACTTTCAAAATAGTTCGATAATGCAATAGCTTTTTGAATTCGGTCGCAATAACGAATTCGCTGAGTTTTGTTTGGGTCCTTCGTAAATTTAAAGTCGCCTTTTCTCACGATCAGGTCTGGATTTGACCGGAATCTAAGCTATGAAAGAATTGTAGACGAATTTTCACGGATGGCTTCAAAACCAAACAAGGGTCTGGTGCTGGTGCCTTCGTAGAGGACGACAACCTAAGGGTCCACTCTTCGTTAGGTAAACAAATATATGCCTTTCAAGTGGAGACTTACGCATTCCTAATTGCTATGAACTATATTTTAAGGAACAGGGGGAGGGGACGGTGTAAAGGGCCTTGCTCAGCCCTTTAATCACTCCCAAAAAAAGATAGTTCGATAATGCAAGACCTCTCGGAATTCGATCGCAAGGCAAGTCTTGTTTGACTCCCAGGTCAAAATGAGATCTCCGATAAATTTGCTTCACAAGGTTCGGAGGAGGACTTATCAGGAACTGAACCTGCATCCTCGGTTAGGAATTCCATTAACGGTTGATTTCCTTATGAACATAATCGTCAAGAGCATGACTTCCAAGGATGTAAACAGACTAATGCTCTCGAACGTCTGTAGGGTAGGTAGGTAGGAGTGGCGGTTCTGTGAAAGAAAAAAATTTTATGAGAAGTCTCTAAATCCAACCTGTGGAATTTAAGAAAGTTATTAGTTCTTTAGTGTTTTTCCCTAAGACCGCCTCGAACGAATTGAAGATGAGTTTGCCGAATGCTTTTGCTAGTGCCAGATAGGTGCATATATAGTGGATGAGGGTTTCCTTTTCAGTTGTGACATAGCAACTGCGGCAGTGTTTATTATGTGGGTATTCCACCTAACAAACACTGCCGCATGTTCTACTATTGGCCAGTATCCCGTGGTGATCGCTGTTATTCTGACGATGCCTTTACGCATTCATTTGTTTTTGCCTTGTGTAGTTTTGCCACAATTTTATAGATGTGGCACAGTTTGTTAGCCTAGTCCATCTGAGGTTAGTTTTAATAAGAAAGAAAAGTTTGAGGGGATTTTTGCCTTAACGGCTCCCAGCGGAATGTGAACTAATTCTGCGAGTGAACAGTGAAGGACTGAGCTTTGCCTAGCCAGTCCGTCAGCTTGTTCGTTTCCATAAATATTACTGTGTCCTGGAACCCAAATCAGTGTAATCTTGAAATGACCATCTAGCGAGGCTAGCTTATTTTGGTATTCATGTTCTAGTTTGGAACATATCGTACCGAGGCAATGGCTTTGATAGCTGCTTGGCTATCAATGAATATGGCGATCTTGGGGTTATATTTGTGTCTAGTTTGATCTGGCGACAGACTTCGCAGACAGTGAGCAATTCTGCCGGCAAAACACTGGTGGTATCCGGAAGTCTGTACAATTTTGAGATGTTCAAGTATTCAGAAAACACACCCGCAACTACTCCACAGTCCATCTTTGAAAAGTCTGTGTAGATAAATTGAAATCTTTAACACCTGTCCATCTTACCATTCTGTTTTTGTGGGGAATTATACGTCGGAACGTTTTGTTAAAATCTGTTGGAGTCGATACGAGTTCTCTCGGTAGAGAATCCAGAATATTATAATACTATGGCCGTAGGATTTCGCAGTCCAGCGCCCAGACCCTCTGAGTGTGATCGCGCTATGTGCTGGTCACAATTTGTTCGACTAACATTTCAAATTATTCAAACTCACTAATAGAGCAAAACTCTGTTTTGAAAAGCGAGTAGGCACCCTCTCCACAGGTATCGCGAAGTGTGGTGTCACTTAAGCCTAGCAAATTAAGATGCTTGACAAAAGTGAAATGACCCTTAAGAAAGCCGGTAAGTTGTTTGCAGTGTTTTCAAATGCGGGACAGCAAGAATGTCGCGTGTTTCTTACAGACGTTCGTTCTGGGTTTCAAAGATAGCACAACAGAGCTTAACCAGCACCTGCAATCTGGCGCCTGAGAAAACATAACACCCATTGCTGGACCATAAACATTTTCTTCATTACTTCTTATGAAAAGTCGGGCCTGGTCGGCATTTCATCCTCACGGTGGCTCACACCGATTTTTAGGAGATGTACACTAAATAGTCACAGTATCCCAATCATGGTGACGGGTGAGAGTGGTTTTCATTCCAAAGGCGGGTAGGCACGGTCATGAAAATGCGAAAGATTTCTGGAACGCGTCCTAGATAACCACATCTCTCTCAAAATCTCAGCATGCATACCTCAAGGGAAGATTACATACATTGGCCACTTTTCTAGACATAGGAGCCTTTAATAATGTACACACTGAGCAATTCTTGAGCCTCTCACGGAGCTAGGGATAGAAAACTATCTGTCATTGGATTGCCTCTATGCTTAGCACTAGAATTATTCAGGCAACACTAGGAAATAGCAATAAAACCTCAGGGCGGTATCATTTAACCTCTACTATAATCATGAATAAAATGCTTTTAAAATTAGATAGAGAAAGAATCAAGGTAGTCGGGTGATACTAGTTTCCTTCCCTGATAAGCGAAATTATGGAAAATGCTCTGGTCTTGGCGTCAACTCGAACAAAACTTAACTGATGCTATTCACCACCAAAATCAAAATACCTGACCTCGACACTTCGTCGACTAAATAATTAACCACTCTCCCTATCGTTCAGTGCTAGGTACTCGTATTTAGCAGTTATCCTAGATCCTAAACTTAACTGGAAATTAAACATAAAACAACGGATCTACACGTCAACGCGGTGATGGCCGCATTGACGCGAATTGTTGGGTCAACACGTTGACTATTTTCGTTGACCATGTAATCACCCTTTATTCGGACTGCTCGTCTACGCGTTAATCGTGTCCCAATGTTGAAATGATAGGATTTTCTGCCGCGTCAGCTCAGGCTTGACGCTCTTGTCAACAAGCACACCCAATCTGAATTTTGCACGAAGCAGACGTAGGTATTTTGTTTGTGAAAATCAAAGGGAAGTAAAATTGTGAATTTCAGATTTTTTGTATTTTAATTTCGGCACAGGCACAACAGCGACGAAATGATCTATGCAAGTGGTGGCGATGACGCAAAGGCGGCACTCAAGGTTGCGACCGAGAAATGCAAACCCAGATTACACGTCAACGTATTTTGTGACAACATTGACCGTCTCGCGTCATTCGTGTGATCGTCAACGTTTCATGCGTTGACACGTTGACCGTTGACGGTGCATTGACGAATTTTCTCGTAACGTCAGAGAGTCAACGCATTGACCATTTTCGTTGACCATGTAATCGTAGCTTTACTCTATAAGTAGATGACAAATAATGTAACTACTGAAATAATTAACTGAAAAATATATTTCGAAAAATGGACCATCACAATTCTGACGGGACGTTTCAATTCCAGTATATCATTGTGGCTCTTCTTTGATAAACCTAATACTTTCCTCACACTCCTCCTAATCCCTTGTCCAACTTCTTTTACGGATTAACAGGACCGGTATGCAGTGTATCAATAGCATATCATGTTCACTACCTCATATTTATCTTTGACAAATTTAAATAAAAAGCTGTTTTGATAAACTTGGTGACCTCACCAACCTTTCAAGTTCTTCCATTGCTGTCAATCGTGATTGGTATTTTTTATGACTTTCATTTATCGACTGCAATACAAAATTTTCTGTAAGACCACTTTGCTCTTTAATCATTTGATGTGTAGGTACTTTTCCTCTATTCTAATAGCATCATAAAAGTTAATGTGGCATAAATTAGTAAACGGAAAATGTTGCAGTTATTGCTATTTAAGAAGCCATTTTAAAAAGCTATAAACACATTACATTCAACTGCCAAGAAAACAATACAATTAATGATGCACTAAGAGTTCAGGGATAAATTAAGACCATACACTTACATGCAAACAAAAAAAGCCGCACTAGAGTACAATAGGAACTTTTGACTTTGAACTGCTCTTTCATTCTTAATAGTTCTTTTGTCAGTATAGAATGGGCACGTGAAGGCACAATTCGACCCGAGATGACTGACAAAAAGTCCTATTCTTAGATGAGTCCAAATTCAACTTTGAATTTTTAGACGGAAAGACCACAGTTCGACGTCGAACTGGAAAGCGGTTGAAGGAAGACTGTCCAAGAAGTTCCAATGATGTCATGGTTTGGGGAATCATAAGTTGACACTCTATTGATTGTGGATGGATCCATAAATGCTGTAATAGAGGAAGTGGGCCAGTACTATACGAGTGATATGTTTCAGGACGATTCCGCACCTTGCCACATGCTAAGACCGTAAGTAAACCAACCTCTGTTACGAGTACATTGATAATTTTACCAATCTTTATTGATTTTATCCAATTCTTTTTCTAGATTCAAGGTTGCAAAGAAGTATTGGATATAAATTCACTCCATTGGCCCAGAGACAGCCCGGACATAAATCCAATTGAGCACGTTTGGCATCGAATGGGTGTGAAATTAAATAACAAAAATCCAAGAAATTAGCACGAATTAAGAAGCCACATCGAACAAATTCGGTACGAAAAAATAGACATCTGCTACATCACCAGCCTTTACGATTCCAAATTAAAAAAAAGTTGAAGCCCTTATAAAGCCCAAAGTCATGTATGATTGCATATTGAGAACGTCAAGGCCGAGCGGAGTAAACATCATCGGCTACACTGATGACATTGTAGTCATCATTAAAGCAAAAATACTAGAGCAAGCGTCCAAAAAACGCAATCAGACTTGAGGTTGTGACTACAAGCATCAGGCCTGGAACTGGCAGACCATAAAACAGAAGCAGTGCTAATAAGCAGCAGGACAAAAATAGAACGTCTTACGGTGCGGGTCGGCGATCAAACCATCGAATCGAGTCCACAATTCAAGTACTTGTTGGATTACTGGATCACAGGCTCAACTTCAAAGAGCATCCTCTCTGGCAGTATCGGGACTATCGAGACTAATCGTTCGATATCTATAGCCATTTAGGCTCCGTCTACAACCAAACGCCTAATGGAGACATCGTAATGCTGATGGGTGATGGGCGACAACACTATGCTTAAGCACGTGATGGAAGTTCGCGGCCTTGGTTAGCGGTTTGTGGCCTTCTGGACTTCTGCTGTATCAACTGACAGACAGCGAACATTAAACCAGATCGATCACATTGCGATCAGCCGCTGCTTCAGAAATTGTCTCCTAGAAGTCCGAAACAGACGTGGAGCTGACATCAGACTAGAATACGATCACCATCTTATGTTAGCTTTTATACACCTTCGGACTGCATTCATCAACAGCAACCGCTCAAACATTACAAGGTTCAATACCAACAGGCTCAGGGATCGCCAGTACGCCAACAATTTAGGGGCCATCTAGCCTTAGAAGCAACACCATTCAACAGCGCAATGCAGAAGAGCGTGGATAACCATTGGAATGCTGTGAAAAATGTTTTTGCAACTGGGGCACGCGAATACGTCGGTAAAAGGCAGAAAAGTTAACGCACATGGCTATCGCCAGACACCTGGAGACAGATCGATGAGCGTACAGCAATCAAGGGTCGGATTACAACTACTTCAGCAGTAGAGAGAACCGAGCAAGAAGCCCAATATCGCGTGAAAAAAAGGAATTGCAGCGTAGTGTGAGACGTGACAAACGTTAGTATTTTGACTCACTTGCCCCAAGGGCTGAAGAAGCAGCAAGCAAGTGTGACAGTAAGACTGTCTATAACATCTCATAGGTGGTCTAAACTCCAAACAACAATTGTTTGCTATTTCCGCAAGAATGGAAAAGAGCGATGGTCATCAAGCTTCCGAAAAAGGGAAATCTGATGGATTGTGGAAACTGGAGAGGCACATACACGCGTTTTTCCTGCCGTTGCCAAGATAATAGCTAGAATCATAATAAAACGGATTAAAGAACATTTAGATTCAGCTCTCGACGACGAACAAGCAGGCTTTCGCGCTGGATCCTTCTTCATCAACCTCATAAACACCGTACGGATGATAATAGAGCAATGCGTCGAATACAGGTCTCCGCTTCATCTATCGTTTGTCGACTTCGAAAAGGCTTGCGACAGCTTGAATCCAAATACTATCTGGTTGGCCTTGAAACAGCAGAGGTATCTCAGAAAAACTCATAGCCATCATCAACGCTACATACGAGGGTAGAAAGTTTCATGTCTTACACAATGTTTGGGTGCAGGAGGATTTGAATGTCCAAAGTGGAGTACGTCAGGGGTGCATAGTGTCACCGCTGTTATTCTTGGTTCGTCAACAACGATGTACTCCGTGCAGTATTGACGGAAGATAACAATGGAATTCGATGGACTATAACATCTTACCTTAAACACCTCGACTATTTTCGCTGACGATGTTTGCCTACTTTCACATCGGATAATGGACCCAAAATCTAGAAACTGAGGCAAACAAAGTGGGGCTTTAGATAAACACAGCCAAAATAATAGCCCTGAACACTTCTTACATCCGCACTCAGCTCAACATTGCCGGGCAGGAAGTTGAGAAAAAGGACAACTTTCTATATTTAGGAAGTGTGGTCTCGGCTAGACGAGGTGTCACCGAACTGGATGTGTGTCACGGAATCGGGAAAGCAAAAGCTGCGTTCGAAATGCTATCCAAAGTCTGGAGAAGTAATGTTCTCAGCACAAGAACCAGGGTGCGACTGTTCCACTCCAACGTAAAATTAGTACTACTAAATGGGTGCAGTACTTGGAAGACACGCAAGCTGCAGACCTTCGTAAATAGATGTCTAAGGATTTAAGAAGATGTCTGAGGATTTTTTGGGACAAGGGCCAAGAATCTATAGAAACTACTGTACGAAGGAGAAAGTGGCAATGGATTGGAAATTGCGAAATATGCCATGCAGTGGAATCCACTCACCCAGGCAGGCAAAAAACAGCGGTACGCCCTAGGCAAACGTGGCGCAGAACAGTTGCTGAGTAATCAAGCTCTTTAGGAATGAGTTGGACCCAGCTTAAGCGCGTTTCAGAGCTCCAAACAAGATGGCACGCAGACATTGTTGATACCTTATGCCCCTTGAGGGGTGGAACGATTTAAGTAAGCAATATGTACGTAAGTCGTATGCAAATAACAATTTCAAGCAAATATGTATTATAGCATCTGCCTACGCAAATTGTATCTGCTTTGTCAAACATGTAGTTTCTAGTTTCTTGTATCTACTTAGTGACCGTGTAAGTGCTATCATTATATTATACAGGGTGGCCCAGAAGTCACGAATAGTATAAACAATTTATAACTTATTAATTAGGTAACTTTTTAATCTGTTCTTTTTAGAACAACTTCAAACCATGGAAAGTTTCACTACGGAGCAAAGAGCAAAAGTGGTCGAATTCTTTTTTTTTTTTCAAATCAACAGTCAATTGTTGGAACTCAGGATGCATATCTATGTCATTTTAATGCTTCCAACTGCTCATCGCAATCGGCTATGAGGCGAATAATTCAACGTTTTCGAACACAATAATCAGTTACAGACTTACCCCCTTCAAGCGGAAGACCGCGAACAATTTAAATTGCACCCACGATTGAACGGGTGAAGGATAGTATTGTTGAAAATGCATCACAGCTTGGGTTGTCCAGAACATCACTGCGAAGCGCCTTGAATATTCCAAGTAGACTCCAAGATTTTATCAGACAAAACAATAATTTTATTCATGATGAGTGTCAGGAGCGATGAAGCTCATTTTCATTTGAATGGATTTGTTAATAAACAAAAACGCAAGATTTGGGCTTCGGAGAATCTAAGAGCAGTTCACCAGCGTCAGTTGCATCCACTTCGCTGTACAATTTGATGCGGTGATACGTCAGCAAGAATAATTGGACCATATTTTTGGAGGATCACCATCGCCATACTGTGTCCATCATAAGCGATCGATACCGGACAATGATTAGACATTTTTTTGTGTCAACTGTTGCTTACTCTCCACTGATGTGGTCTCCGGAAGATGGTGCAACTTTGCACACTGCTCGAACATCAATAGACGATTAATTTCGACAAATGCGAACTTTTCCTTGCCACCACGTTCCCCGTATTTAACGGCACCCAATTTTTTTCTTTGAGGATACCTAAAACAAGCAGACCATTCAAGCGCTAAAAGTCAACATTGAGGATGAAGTTCGAGCAATACAACCCGAATTACTAAGGAAGGTAATGGAAAATGTAGTGAAAAGATGATGTGATGTATAAAACTAATTTTTTAATTAAACAAAAATGTTCAATCGTCATTTTTGTGTTTTCATCAATATTTTTGAAATTATAGGGTAAACAAACCAGTTCGTGACTTCTGGACAACCCTGTATTAGACAGATGATACAATATTTGAAAAAAATTGCTATTTACATGCGGCATATCACATATGTACACGACTACATAATTTAAATTCTGTATACAATATTTGGCAACTGGATATCGAAAGTATTCATTTGTTAAGTAGCAGCATGCTGTGACATTAATAAACATAATTAACACCAAAATTTCAATAGACATCTGATACAACAACATTTGACAGAATACATACATATACTCATGAATTAATTAGGCACGCAACATTTCTAATATTTTACAAGGCAACCTCATTTTTTCCGGGTGTGCTTTCTCAACTGAGAAAAATCTAAACAACCGAAGTCGGTTATCAATTTCACTGTCAAATTGTTTTGGTCACATTAATTAGAACCACGAAATTCTAATGATATGTCATTCGTTTTCCATCACTGTCGAGGGCATACATATTTACATGATTAACCAATAAAAAAAAAATCCATCTGTGAAAACTATCTATCTACATCAATCTATATTAATAAAGCTGAAATGACATTTATGTATCTGTTCTATTATCACGTCTAAGCCGCCCGATCAAATTTCGTAAAAGTTTGTACAAATATTCTCGAAGGACTCGGTTAGTGTGACTCAGTGGTAGCTTGCTGAGCTCGATCACACTGTCCGTAGTCTGTTTTGTTTAGATTAGATTTGTTGTTACGGATAGTTTCTTTTTTGCTTTTTTCAACTCGACTCTCTTGTTGTATTTTGTATACGGGTTTCAGATGGGAATGGGAGGCGATCTTTCTACCATGTTTATGCTTGTCTGAGTACTTACTTAGTGAACCAATGTAAATTTAACTTTTTTATTTGGTTGAGGATACGCACTTCTTAGGGGAGGAATATGAAATAAAATAAAGGGCACGTAAAATATTTCTTCAGATTTGAGAACAGGTAATAATCACTAGGTGCCACATCAGAACTGTAAGGCAGATGAACTGGATGACTTCATAGCAGCCATGACAATTTGAGTCTTGTAAACCGGAACCTTATCAAGTCACGCCTTCTGTTAATGGCACCTTCTGCTAATCTCCCCCTCCTTTTTTACTTTAATAGATTCTCATAAGAATCTTAGAGCATCTTTTGGTTTATAATCTATTAACAGGATTCATTGTGAGTGTCAAAATACTGTTGCCATGATCTTCCCAGCCAATGGTACGACCTTAAACTTCATGGGGCCTGGATCACCGCTTTTACGCTATTGCATGAACTCCTGCTTTAATGCAGGGTCATAATAATGAACCTAAGTTTCATCTCCAGTAACAATTTTCACAGATTTCTAGAAAACGGAGATAGGGACGGGAACAGGATTTTTCTCAGAAGTACTGAGTATTAACAAGTCATACAGACTACCTAACTACTGCAGTATTTTCCAAGCTGAGATCGACGCGGTTAAAAAGGCGTCACAAACTGTCCTAGCAATGGAACTATCAGCCATGGATATAACCATGTACGAGTATGTAAGTACCACAGAAACAAACGTCAATTTGCGGCTGGCACCGCCAGCTATCGAGATTTCTACGTAATTATCGAACGCCCCTCGTTTTTGCACAATTTTTCCTTGTTTTGTGGAAACAGATTACCTGACAATAAAAAAATAATTCTAACCCTACCCCTTTTTACCTTTACCTCTTTTCCGCTAACTTGCACCCACATCATTCATCTTTATAATCGTCAAAACTTAGATTCTTTGCATGGAAGCGATAAGGATGGGGTCGTCATAGAACAGGCTGGATTTAGACAAGGGCGCAGTTGCGCCGATCAAGTGTTAAAGCCCATATTGAAGCCGACTATCAAACAAAATTGAAGACTTCAGTTTCATTTATCAACCTAACCGCAACATTATGACACTATCTGGAGGGATGGTCTTATCCTCAAGCTCCTGCAAGTCGTACCATGTATCGATACTGAACAAAATGCTGAACGACAGAACATTAAACAATGGGCTTCCGCAGTGATCAGCATTAACCCCGCTGCTGTTCAACTCTTATACACACGACCTCCCAGAAACGGCATCTAGAAAATGTGCACACGCTAACGGCCTTGCAATAGCCACCCAGCACCAGAGTAGGGCTCATACGGAAGAGCCCCTTATTGAAGCCCTTTCCACACTTAACTCATATCTCAAGAAGTGGAGGCTATGCACAAGAGTTTCATGTTTCCATCTAAGCAGCAAACTCACCAAAACGAAACTGGAGGTATTTTCCAACAATGTCCAACTGAACCACAACCCCACACCAAAATACCTAGGAGTCACGCTGGACCTAACGCTTACTTTCAAAAAACACCTTACTAATACTGCAGCGACTGGAAGGACGGTGTTAAGATGCAAAAAAAAAAAGGCGATCTTAAGTTTCGTACATTTTATCTGAAACTAATGGTAACGCTCATTCTCAAAGGTTTGAGACTACACTTAAAAGGCATTAAGCGGGCTTCCACAGTGGTCACCTTGCATATGCGTATCACTCTCGAGCAATCAGCCGAGTTCAAGTAACCCCATTACCTCATGTTCGTGGATTTTGAGAAGGCCTTTGACCGGGTAAATTGCAAATGCACATGGAGATCTCTTCTTGGGAGAGGAATTTCCTCAAAAATAGTTGCTATTATAATTATGTAGGGTGTCCTACAATATCGAAAGGTGTTTCGTTCTGCAGAATGGACAGTTCTCCGACTCAATACAAACAGGGATTGAGACAAGGGGATATTCTGTCGCCAATCCTCTTTCAACTGGCGATAGACGGTATATTGACTGCCACCGTAGGTATATCTGAGAGACATGGCATCCAATCCATCAACGGGCTAGACGAGGAGAGAAAAATAAAAAATAATGCCCACAAGCCACTTAATACATCAGCGTATTATTCTTAGGTAGACGCCAATTGAGAAGGTAGAAAAGTTTAACTACCATTGAAGTTTTGTATCATCTGATGACTGAACGGACCTAGACGTTAAAAGCTGGATAAAGAAAGTTCGCGCTGCCTTTAGTATCCTGTCTCCAGTTGGGAAATCCAGTCAAATTTGCTTACGTACCAAGTTGAGACCCCATGTACGTCTATGAAAGTCTCGGCAAACATTAAAAGAAAGGTACAGGCTTTCGATAATCGCTGTCTGCGATACATCCCAAAAATTTTCTCTTTCGCTGGTCACAAATTACAAGCTGTTGGATGTCGAGATAAGGAAGCAGTCCTTGGATGGGAATCTTCAGAGCGCACGGCGAGTTGTAAGACCAATAACAACATGGAGATCAACAGTCCAGGCAAAAGTAGCGAATAAGAGAAAAACGTGGCCACAGCTTAAATATCTTGCTGCTTACCAAGAAAGATGGAAGAGTTTTGTTTCCGTCCTGTGTGCGAGGAGAGCAAATGGATGAAAAGAAACAACCGATAGCTTAGTCGAAAAATGTATGACCCAATGGCACGTTGATTTAGACACGCCGAGCGCTCGCGCTAACCAAGAGTGTCTTGCTTCAAAGACATCCCTAAGATTGACAAACGCGAAAAGATGTACTGTTTGAAGAAGAGACTCTTCACAGATCAAGATACCGGTAAGTAAGTAAAGTAGGTATCTATCTAACGAAAATTCAAAATCGAGACAAAACAACCAGAATGCCCATCAGTGGCTTGATTTTATACAGATTTTACGACTTGTCGAGCAGGAACGTTCCGAATTCGATTTGATAGCAAATGTATGAAATAAAATTCGGAACGTTCCTGCTCGACAAGTTAGAAAAGTCGTACAAAATCAAGGCGTAGATAAAGGGTTTTTCAATAGGGACATAACAATTTTGCATTTTAATACAAACGCACACTTAAACTTTTTTATGATTTGTCAATGTCAAAACGTCAGTCAATGTTCAAATTTTCGTCATGGCGAAGTTCACAAACGAGCAACGTTTGGAAATTATTAAAAATTACTACCGAAATTCTGAGTCGGTGGTCGCAACTTTAAGAGCGTTTACTCCAATTTTCGGTCGTAATAATCGTCCCACCAGACAGGCTGTGCGTGCTATAGTGGATAAATTCGAGTCAAAATATTCATTATTGAATGTTCCTGTGTCAGTGAGACCGATCGAAGTACCGTAAATATCGCAGCCGTCAATGCTTCAGTTCAAAATGGGTCAAATCAGTCGACCGTTCACAGAAATTGGGAATCTCTCAGTCCACATTGTGGCCAATTTTGCATTAAGATCTTGGCCTACACCCTTACAAGATCAAATTAACTTAAGAACTGAAGCATCTTTATCATTTGAAGCGGCGAAACTTCTCCGATTGGGCTCTGCAAACTTTTGAAGTAAATTCTGAATTTCATCGAAAAATCAACTTCAGCGATGAAACTCGTTTTTGGCTTAATGGCTTTGTCAATAAGCAAAATATGCGTTATTGGACAGCAATAAGCCCACATGTGTCTTTAGGGACTCCGTTGCCTCCAAAAAAAAGTGACCGTGTGGTGTGGATTTCATGCCGGAGGTGTGATTGGACCGTATTTTTTCGTTGATGAAAATGATCGTTACGGTCAATGAAGTTCGCTATCCTGCCATGGTGTAAGACTATTTTTACCCACAATTGGATGGACTTGACAACAGTGATATGTGGTTCCAACAAGATGGTGCCACATGCCACACAGCTGGTCAAACGCTCAGTAACAATATCGAACACAAAATTGCCAACGTTCCGGCCGATATACATACACATGTGGAAGAGTGGTGGAAAATTGTCTGCAAAGAATCGATCGCTGCAAACGTGCTCGCGATGGTAATATGAACGAGATCGAATTCCATACTTAAATTGTACTACACCTGGAATAAATTTCAGCCCGATATCTTAATTATTCTGTTTTTTATTTAAATACAAAAACTTTAAAAAAAAAACAGCTCTGTGAACATTTTTGCCGCAAAAAAAGTGATGACTGAGCTGTCCCTTCATATGTACGTCCAATTTATTCAAAAATCCAAAATTTTATCATCCATTCACATATCTCTCCGATGCGTTTTATCATTCGTCATTCAACGTATGCAGTACTACCCACCATATCACCACCAACGCAGTCGCACAAATTCATCGCTGCTCATCGATTTTGACCTTTTGTTCAATTAATTCGGGGTTCACTCTTCGCTGTTTCTTTGGTCTAATTTTTTCTTCTTCTTGTTTCTCCGTTTTATTTTTATTTTTCTCATGTTAGTGGATTGCGGATTTCGTCAGCGACGACATTAGATTTCATCCCTTCCCTTGTCACTCCCCAAAAAAGAATGCCAAGTACACAAAAACAGAATCCTTTGCACCACAAATTGATGGAAATACCCGAGACGTAGCGAAGAGAAGAAAACGGATAAAAGATGATTGAGCGTTGTTTATTTTGCGATTTTTTTTTTTCTTTTTTTCCTTATTTGCTTCAATTTTTCGAAGGAAAACCAACGAGGGAGTGCGAGATGAAATGACAACAAGCGCGCCCTCTTCTCTCCTATATAGCAGCGCCCTCCTTTGTTTGCGCACAATGTGTGCTGCACTGCACAGAGGTGGTGGGTGAAGGCTGAGTATGTATTGCATTGTGGTACGGAAAATGTGTAAAGTGTCGGAATGCTTCCCAGAGAAGATTTTCGACCCCTCTGCATCCGTCATCCACCCACAAAACAAGGACTGACGCACACAGCAGGAACAGCCAGGGGAGAGAAAGAGCGATACTCTTTAAATTAAAAGAAATAAAAATCTCATAAATTTTCATGTACATTTTTTGCGGTTTGCAATTCACAGAGCCGATCGGTGGTTTGCTTACTGCACTGCGTTGTACTTTAACCCTTTTTGCCATTTTAAATTCATAAGTTCGTGCTTTGCTGCCCTTTTGAGAGAGGCCTGCTTGCCCCTGCTACAATGTCAAACCGTTTAATTGGCCTCGAGGAGTTAACGAGATGCCGCTGCTACTAGACTTAGTTCAAGGCCTGATTATTATCTTTTTTTTCTTATTTTTAAATTGCACCAAGCTTATCCCCCTTGTGGTCGATACTGAGATCTTTGTTACTGTCTCCCACGGTGTGCCCCCTTGGCTTGAGTTCAGAATAAAATGTTGGAAACTGAAGGAATCCGTTTTTATTCATTTTTTCTGTGTCATATGGGTGCAGTGCCAGGGCTTCGGGACTTTGTGGCGCCATTCAAAGGCGCAGGACGGCGCGAACCAAACAACGAATCGTTTCGCAATATCAGTTTCTATGGTTATAGGCGTAGGGTATGGCTGTTAACAGTTGGATTAACCTATTATTTTAGCTGACTTATTTGTTGCGGTCAATAAAAACGATTTAAGGGTTGTTATGTAACCGTGGGAATAGGGAGAGACAAATTCTGGAATTTTCATTTGGGGGTTTCTATTCTACTCATAGTAGTAAAATGTATAACTTTGGGACGTAGGACACGGATAAAAGGGAAGCGTGCGCAATTCCAATTAAATGGCATGCTTCCTCAATAAAATTGTATTTAGGATATTTGGAGGGTGGGTTATATAGAAAATAATTGGTTTGATTTTTCCTCATTGAATAGATGGAAGACGCATTCCGTGTTTAATGCGTTTTAATGGCTTCCTGACTTATACCGACTTTTATTGTTTAGTTTTGTTAGTTTTTGGATTGCTTAAAGTTTTTTTTTTTATTTATTTTCAAACAATAGCAGAATATTTCGGTACTAATATTAAAGACTGGATGTTCTTTCAAAGTTATCTCCAAAATACAGACTCGGCAACAGCATCAACAGCGTTTGCACGTTCAAGTCCAAATGGAGCCCACATCGCTCAATATGAAAACAGCCACAGAAGGTACCAAGCAACGAACGTCACTTGATTTGTGGGATCGGATGAGAATTCATTAAAGTCGGATAGACAGCTTGTGCGCAATCCAAGTGGGACCACAGACCTCATAAATTTTCAGTGGGTTTACCCAAACCTGACACGTGTAACTAAAACTAGTCAATTTTGTGACCAGCACAGTTTACCTGGATCTGTAATCATTCAGGATGGACCTTAAACGATGTTTGATAGGCGATAAAAACTGTTTAAATCGACTTCAAGGGTCCGTGTGCTTTATGGCTTCAAATCAACATTTTACAAACAAATTTAGGAATTGAATTTCTTAAAATATTGAACACATAATTAAGAAGACTCCTTTATTCACGATTCCACAAAAATACTAATACCGTTCGGAAGTTATAGCATCGGACGTGATTCAACTGAACAGAATATACTTTGGCCATAACTTGAAAAGGGGTCAAAATAGACGACCCTCCTACAACTTGAATTTCATCAGAATCGGTGAGGGGGCTCCATTTCTAATTGCCAATTTGTGTATATCATAGGTCGGACTATCAAAGCAATCCATGGTCTTAGGTGAGATGGCTTTTGGTACAACCCACTCTGGACTTTTGATGACATTGCGCAACACTTATGCTACGACCCCTGTCTTATGAATATGTCGTCTGACGCAATGACACCAGAACTTCGGTTGTTGAGCAAATTTAAAGTTGACTTCTCTTATCTTTAGAACTGGCTTCGGCCAGAATCTGAACCAGGAAGGAATTTTAGCCGAATCTTCACGGATGGTTCCAAAACCAGTCAGGCGTCCGATGCTGGTGTCTTCTTGGAGGACGACATTATCAGGCTACATTTTCCGTTAGGCAAATATGCGTCTGTTTTCCAAGCGGAGACTTATGCAATTCCAATGGCCATGAACTATGTTGTAAGGAATAGATGGAAGGGTCGGAGTATTTGAGTCTATAGTGACAGTTAGATTGCGCTTAAGGCTTGGCTCAATCCTTTAACCACTTCCAAGGTAGTTCTAGAATACAACTCTCTGAGTTCGGTCGTAAGGCTGATTGTTGTCTGGGTCCCAGACCACACCAGAATCATGGGGACCCGAACCTGCGTTGGATCTTCCTGCCTCCTCGGTCAGGGCCTCCATTAACGATTAGGTTTGTTATGAACATATTTGTGTGTCCACGGTTCTCCAGAATGCGGGCAGACTAAACGAATGCTTTCGGACGTCTGTAAGCAATCCGCGGCATTCTTCCTGTCTCTCAGCAGAAAAGACTGCAGGCAACTTATCGGAGTTGCCACGGGGCACTTTGCTTTTGCTAAATACCTCAGTGTGATAGGCTTAAGTGATACAACAGTCGATGATGCTTGTGGGGAGAGCGACGACACTCCGGAACACTTCCTTTGCGATTGTCCTGCTATTGCTCGTATCAGGTAGCAGAATTTCGGCGCTGATGTGATGAGTGCTGACACCGTTCAGCTCCTCATCACTGAAGCGTTCACTCGATTTTCTCCGGAAGACGAGGAAAAAAGGGCTTACTTCTTGGTGTACAATAGACCAGTTGCGTCTGAATGCTCCAGTGCAACGTTTCCTGACCCACAGATGTTCGAATAGAGAGACTCAATGGACCGAAAATCTAGTGAGTGCTCTGGGATTTCAAAATTTAATTTCTAAAACCTTTTAACTAAATTGCTTAGATTTCAAATCTTACTGATTTTCAAAAGAATGACATGTACAATACATATAATATACAGGTGCAATTATGTGTGATCCAGTCGTGCACTTTATTTAATTATTTTTTTCCTGCTTATTTTATAATTCAGCTCCCTATGTCAAATGGTTCGAAAGTTACAAGCGTGTGACATACAGGCGGACTGACAGGCACAGATAGACAGATATCGTATCGCATCCATGTGTTTCGCCGTTTGGGAGCGGAACACTAAGAAATATTCCAACAAATAAAAGGCAAGTGGAGTAAAAACTACCATCGAGATTACTATTCGTAGTCAAGTGTTCTAGAACTTTAAAGACTGAGGGTAGAACAATGAACAGTGCGCAGAACAGGAAAGGAACTGCATTAAAGGGGTCGTTCAGGTCACTCCCAACTTTTAATTAAAAAAAATATACCAGCCATTCTTATCAAAAAAAATTTTGGAGTGAGTAAAGCTAAACACTTAACTGTTCAGCTTGTGGACTTGAAAATCAAAATGAAGCAAAATGTTATAGGTAGGTACATACATACCAGTACATGTACCTAGTCAAGTCACAAATATTGGTACACGAATTTTTAGTGATAAAATAAAAACAAACAAGTTTTCGATCGCAGCACGCACCTCGTCCATTGGGAAATTATCCACTGATCGCATAAGTGCGCGCTTCAAAGGCTCAATATTTGGGTGTCGAGTAGAACAGCTTATAATCCAAAGGATTGAGGTCTGGACTACCTGACGGTCAATCGTCCGCTGCTATGAAGTCTGGCACGTTGTTATGGAGCCACCCTTGTATTATTTTTGCTTATGAGGTGGTGTTTGACTCACGGCATGAATTCTGATGCTTGTTTGAATGACGAAGCATAGATTCTGTCATTTTGCTCATTGAACGATTGCTCAATAGTAAACATTTTTTCATCCGCAAACAAAAGAGAGCTTTCGATCTTTCATTCCGTTTTTGCTTTAATTGAGCTGTGAGTAAGTGACCAGTCAAACAAATTCCATACACAAAATTCTGGGTGATTCCAAGCGGTCGCAAGATCCGTATAATATCGCTTCTTTCCATATTACACTTGTGAAGGCCAATTACTACAACACGGTTTTCAATATCGCCTCACACCATATTTACAAACTACATTTGTGTAAATCTTTTTTCGCTTAATGTAAATGTCACTCATTGTATAAATGTCACTTATGGAATACCTGTCAATATATAATGGATGCGTTCAGTACTAGTTTCACGATGAGTGCGTTTAAACGTGTACTAGTATTTATGACACGACTAGGTATGTACTTGTACATCGCTGGTTTGAGGAGGATGGCACGTGCTAAACTCAACTTAAGGTTAAAATGGAGTGCGTGTGTGCCTGCCAACATATATATTGCACAGTTACTTTGCTTTTGTATGGAAAAGAATCGTGCACAAAAAATGTGTGCCTAAGTAGAATTGCGATTGTTTCAGGCGACAAAACAATGACGCTTTACCATGATCCAGCATCCAAAAACAATTCAATGGAGTGACACCGGAAGGGAGAACTAGCTTTAAAAAAGGAAAGGCTACTCAAAGCACCAAAATTATCATAACTACAATTTTTTGGGAAATCCTTTTAGTCGACCTGAAAGAACGAAATAGTCATTTACGCGAACTATTACTCGGATTTACTGCATCACCTAAGCCAGGAAATCATTTATAAGCGGCGAAAAAAGCTCAGCTGAGGTGTCCGCCTGTTACACGACAGTGCCCTACTTCATACAGCTACGATTTCTATTTCTACCGTTCGAGAATGCGACTTTACAGAAATTGACTGTTCCCCGTACAGTCCGGATCTGAACCCCGACTACATTTTAATTTCAAAATTAAAATCAGACCTCAGAAGAATAAATTTGATACCGGCAATATTCTTAAGCAATCTGTGTTTGACCATTTTGATACTAAAGTTTCGATTAAAAGGCGTGAAAAATGTGTTGAAATACAGGGTTAAAAAACAAAAAGTTTCTAACCTCTTCTCCTATGTTAGGCTAAGTATACATGCACCGCAATACTACATTATATATCTTCACATTGCATTTTATGGAAATCGATTTTAACTATGAAAAAACTGCTGCATTCTATGACAAAAAAAAATGTTTAGGGTCGAAGTTTTGAGCTTTGAAACTGTCTACAAGGTGAACGCCGAATTTTAAAAAAATCTTCAAAAAATCAAAGTACGCAATCAATTTTATTCTTTGAAATTCTCTACAAGATGGATACCGAGTTTTCCAAAATATTCGAAAACGAAAAAGAATGTTCATGAACATCGTCAACAAAAGAACACTTGTAGCAGTACCTCGATAGGCAGATTCCAAAATGTGTCATAACCAGCAAAGTCTCGTTAAAGTTTATTTTATTGGAAGAATGCCAAAAAATTCCAACAGAATTCATCAAGAAGTTGGTTGAGTCAATGCCAAGAAGACTAGACTGTTTTGAAGTCAAAAGGGAAGCGGACAAAATACTAACTTTGTATGCGTAATATACACTTTTTTTTATTATTTATTTAGATCATGATTTTTATTATAAATAATTTTATTTTTTTTCGATCAAAGAGATAATAATGAGGCAATCATGGTATGTGCGTATCATAAATTGTTATCCTTAATATTTCCATAATCTAGATTTGTTTGTGACTTCCACTGTAATATTGTACTCATCAATAACAAAGCGTTCATGTAATGCCATACTGTAACGATAAGCCCAGACTTTTGCTTTGAAATGTCAACCAGTAGTTCATCTGGTACTTTTTCATGGGAGCAAAATAATAGCAACGCTTATTAGTTGTCAGTATAAAAATTGTGTTTTTACTTTAATTTTGAATTTAAATTATAGGAAAATAAGTTGAAAGCTTCTATTTTATGTTTTTAATAAATTTGATTAATTTGTGTCTATAAAAGTGGATAGTTGAATACACTGCACAGCAGAGAGACGCGAATTAATTCAATCGCTTATAAAAGACAGGAAAACCTACAAACAGATTGAAAAACTCGTGCTGTCAAACATGAAGAAAGGTTGAAACACGCGGCAGGAAGTAAAAATGTTGCATCTGTCAATGGTGAAACATGTTGTAAGGTACTCCAGGATGCATGGCTTCAGTGCGCAGGCAATTCGTCGCACAATGGAAAAGTTTGAGCGTGAGTACACTCTATTGCACCTTAAACCACCAACCAGACGAAGTGAAGAAAACATAGCCGACGTAGCGGCCAGTATCGAAGAAGACCCAGAAATGTCGATTCGGCGCCGATCATCTGAACTGGGCATCGCCAGAAAGTCAATCAGGCTTATTTTGCAGTTGGATTTGGGCCTACATCCGTATAAGATTATGCTGACGCAAGAATTGAAGCCGAACGACCATAGACAACGCCGTGAGTTCGATAATTGGGCGCTAGAAATGTTGGCCGCAGACCCGGATTTTGGCCAAAAAATAATCTGCTCGGACAAGGCCCATTTTTGGCTCAGCGGCTATGTCAACAAGCTAAATTGCCATTAGTGGAGCGACCATAATCCACAAGTGTTCGACCAACAATCAATGCATTCAAAAAGATTGACTGTTTGGTGCGATTTATGGCACGGCGGCATCATCGGACCTTATTCCTTTCGAAATGAGGAAGGAGACACCGTTACCATCAATAGTCCTCGGTATAGAGCGATGTTAACCGACTTTCTGTGGCCAGAGCTCGACAACATCGATATATCCGAGCTGTGGTTCCAACAAGATGGCGCTACATGCCATATAAGCGACGCAACGCTCGAAGTGGTGAAGGAGAAATTGGACGCTCACGGCGAGCATACATCAATTGGCCACCGCAATCAAGCGACTTGACACCCCTCGATTATTTTCTCTGTGGCTACGTCAAGTCCTTAGTCTACGCTAACAAGCCAACCACTTTAAACGGGCTCGAGCCCAACATTCGCGACGCTATTGTCGGAATAACGCCGCACATATTGGACCGAGTCATCAAAAATTGGACCGACCGCTTGGAACACTACCAGCGACGCCGATGCGGCCATTTAAATGATGCGCTATACCATACATAATGGCTTGAATGTAGCTTCAAAATAAAGCCAGAATCAATTTGATATCTCACACCGTTGTTGTTTTATTTAAATTTCTTTTCCTATCGTTCTTATCTGGTCACCCTTTACTATATTTTATTTATGTACCTACGTAAAGTTTGAACTATTTTCTAAATCCAAGGTGTTGCTGTTTTCAACTATAAACAATGGAAAACCATATGAAAATGTAATAATTGTAAAAGGTTTGACAAAATTCACGCAAGATTTGAATTTTGCGCAAAGTGTTGCCAATGTAAAAAAAAATACAGCGTGACAGCTGACAGTTCAGAGTTATTAAAAATGGAGTGCTACACGAAAGAACAACGCGATTTCATTGTTGAGGAATATTTTGAAAATAATGAAGGTTTGACAGCTAAAGTTCGCAATTTTCTTATAAAATATGGTCGGAATAGTGATTTAACTTCAGCAACTCTGAAGAGATTATGTCAAAAATCCAGGCAGACTGAATCAATTAGTGATCGTAGACACTTTGGCCGTCCTCCAATACGTCGTTCAACACAAAACATCTAAGCAGTTCGTGAGACTGTTGTTGAGAGTCCAGGAACATCAATTCGGCACCGTGGTCAAGAATTGAACATTTCGAGAAGCTCTCTATAACGTATTGTCACGAAAGATTTACATCTTCATGCATAAAAAGTGCAATTGACTCAAAAACTGAAGCCTACTTGCCACGCACAGCGAAGAGATGTAGTAGTAGATGTTGATCTTTCAAACAAAATCATTTTAAGCTTAATGGCTTTGTTAATCGTCAAAATTGTCGAATTTGGAGTTCAGAAAATCCACGAGTGATTGTTGAGAAACAAATGCATCCACAACGTGTCACTGTTTGGTGCGGATTTTGGGCTGGAGGCATAATCGGACCATTCTTCTTTGAAAATGCAGCTGGTCAGGCAATAACAGTTAATGGTGCTCGATATCGCGACATGATAATACAGTTTGTTGTTCCTAAATTGCAAGATATGGATGTGGACGACATGTGGTTTCAACAAGATGGTGCCACATTCCATACAGCCCGAGAAACAATTCAATTACTGCATGAGTCATTTCCTGCTGCTGTAATTTCGCGTTTTGGTGATCAGAATTGGCCGCCCAGATCTTGTGATTTAACGCCGTTGCACTTTTTTTTTCGGGGTTTTTGAAGTCTAAGGTAGTATGCCAACAAGCCCACGACCACCCACGCCTTGAAGGAGCAAATTGAATGCTGTATCAAAGAAATTCAAACACAGTTATGCAAAACGGTCATGGAAAATTTCGACAAAAGAGTGCGTATGTGCCAACAAAGCCGTGAAGGCCAGTTACCCGATATGTTATTCCATACATAACGCTATACTGTATACTTTATGAATCAATAAAACATTTACAATTTTCAATTAAAAACCTGTGTTTTCTATCAAAATTACTTCATGCGTCAATTTTGGGACACCCTTTATTACCTTTTTTTTCGCAAAAAAGTTATTTTGGTGATTTCTTTATGCCAATTGAAGAAAAAATTGTACAGCACATAATGTAAACTCGCCCCTTTTCTGGTCGCACATATGTACACATTTACCTTTTCCCGACACGTGATTGAATCCTTCCATGCATCTTAAACAAGTTGTCTGCCAACTTCTAATGGAATGCAAACAAAAAAAAAACCACCACATAGAAACAACTTTGCACTTCTCTACAAAGTACCCATCAACAGCACACTCACCCAGCGGGTTTTAATTTCTCATTAATTAATAAAATTAATTAATTCAAGGTAACAACAACAGCATGGTTCCAATGACAGAAGATGACAAAAAAAACAGGAATCCGGCAAATTGGCCATCCAACAACTTTCAATCGATAACAATCATATAATCATGGTTCTCTTCACGAAAATCCATGCAAATTAGATTCATTTTCAAACAATTCGATAGTTTTCGTATCTCTATTCATTTTTTTTCTTACTTACTGGCTCTGGCTAACTGTCTTTTGAACTTCATCCAATCCATCCCACCCAAAACCCATCTACCTACTCGCAATGAACTCAAGATAAAAATGATAGAAGGTTGAGGTTGAATTACCTTTCCACCAACCATCACCATCCTCCGTTTTGTACCAACAAAAAAAAAATCCAAGCAGCTGGCTGATGAGATTCCCAAAAAAAGGGGGTCGACGAGAGAGGAAGGGCAAACGACCGAAGGTAGGTAGATAGAAGAGATTCAGTTCAGATTCAGCAAAATGGGAAAAAGTATGAAAAGAGGAAGGAATCTAATGCGAAACCAGCTCAACCACTTTTTTTCTTTTTTTCTTTTTTTTGTTGTTAACTTAGAAAATTAGAAAAGAAAAATCACTGACTTACCTCTTGGAATAGAAATTTACTACGTCTAATGTTGCTCCTTTTGTGTGGTTTTTTTTTTTTTTTTTGCTCCTTGTGGTCAATAAGAACGTCAAAGGATAATATGTATACAAAACAACAACAAAGACTCTGTGGAGTATCCTTTATTTCGTTTCGCACAGAACACTGGTTATATTTATTTTAAAATAAAACTTCACTCCTACTCAGTGAGACTGGCTGACGTCATTCAATAAGGATAACAAGATTTTCGCTTTGTCACACGCAATATTAGGTAGTAGATCACAATTTCTTTTTTTTTTTTTTGTAATAAAATCGAATGCAGAAAAGTCTGCAATAAAATATTCACGGGGAAAAAAAAAGGATTCTATCCCTTCAGTGTAAAAAGAAATTCGACATAATCACACGTATTGTCACTGACAAGCGTCACTTGAGGACTTCCAAGGATTCTAATTCATTTCGTTTGGGCAATGCCGATGGTGATTGCGGAATTTCGTTTCGCCTTTACTTTCCTGTTGTTGTTGTATTTCACAATAGGGGACGAAACGAAGGACGAATCAATTATATAATTCACAAGGAAAAACACTCAAAAAAAAAAAAAAAAACATTAATCGACTCTCTCAGTCCTTGGGACGCGTGCTGGATGGACTGGTACTGGGAGAGAGGAGAGTATGTAAACAAAGTGGGTTTTTTTTTTTTTTTTTTGTCGCCGCGTATGAGCGAATAATGAGAAAATAGTGAATAAAAAAACACACGAAGAAGAAGGTGGCGCACACAGAGAAAACCAAGGAGACACGATGATGAAGAATTTACAACTGAAAGTTACGAGCACGCACTAACTGTAACAACCGTCGATTTGGTCTGTTAGCAGATGAATGAATAGGGAATGAATGGAGAGAAAGAGTGGCACAGATGAACTGCGGTTCCAAGAAAAACTGTTTATTGTTTGCGAGACGGAACGAAATGGAATTGAGGCGAATTAATGAATGGATTCATTTGTTGTCACTTCGGGTAGTGTTGCCAGTTGAATGGAACATACTTGGTATAGGTATTTGTTTTCGGGAGGGTGGATTACAGAGACAGATGTACGAATTGTTTGGCAAACTTAGTGAGAATCTCGAGAGGGAAGCGAAATGATAAATTTTTGCTGGACAATAAGTACTGCTTGAACATTTCTGGTCAAATTTTGTATTTCGGTATTAATTTTTTTTTTACAGTTAAATTCGTACATTTTTTTGAAATAAAATTGTGAAATAAGTGTAATTAGGTGAGGCTGTTGTTTGTACATTGTACTAGAATCAATTTCAATTTTAATTGAAACATAATATAAATTATTACATTTTTGTTTTTATAACTAACAAAAAAATATTATTTTTCATCGACTTAAACAATACTTAAGAAAATGTTTCCAACATTTGAACCAATAAATTCATCATAACATAGTTAAAGCCATTTTGTTATTATAATGTGTAAACTTGCTCCCGTCATACAATATCAACTTTGCTCTTTTAGGCATTCTTAACTTATGACTAGAACTTAAAACTAAACTAAAACTTAGATCTAATTAGATGCCAAACTATAAAGTATGAAAAGAAAAACATCATATACAAGCACAAGCCGTAAATATTCTTAGAGATAAGTATATGTAAATCTTTTATACTAACCAAAGATATTCAACTTTATGCATATTAAACAAAGGGTTATGGAAATACTTTTTTTTTAATCAATACCCCTTTTTTCGTAAAAAAAAAGTACGGTGAGTGTTCTACCTTCATTTGGTCTTAACAGAAACATGGAATATTCATTTAAAAGATTTAATAGAGATAAATAATACATATTTATCATTTAAATTTTTATTCTGTATTAGAATCAATAAAAGATCTCCAATCCGTTTCAATTTCTTCGCTTGCTGAATCTTTCTGCGACTTTCTGAGTCTGGATGAGCGGAACCCGCAACCAATCGAATTTAAAAATAAAAAGAACAAACAGAGAAACGTCAATTATGACTCCAAAAAAGGTGTCTCCGCCACGCCGCCGTGCTCAATCCAACTCGTTTTCTTCCTCACCAATTACAATTCGTTTTTAATGCTGATTTTGCGCCATCTGTCGTCCGCGTGAAATTATTGTCATGCAACCGAGGACTACGTTAAATCGAGGTCTAGGATGCGTTCTGTTTATAACACCGGGTTTTAGAACAATTATAACTTCCGCGATTTTTCATTGACTTAGAATGTACTTTAGTCTAAGAGCAGCGTTTATAATATACAAAAGTTTAATTACCATTTTCCTAGGAATTCTTTGAGAACATCTCCTGTGATTAAGTCATATCCAGGAGCTTACTTAGGTTTCAATTTATTTATATTATGTTTAAGTTCAACTAGCTTTGCACTTGATATTGTATGGTTGGTTGGTTGGTTTCAGAGGGTGCACTTATGCCCTTTACTTAGGCCTCCATTGGGCCCGTTGTGTTCCCCTCGTCTGTGGAACTGTAGGAATAGTACTGTGATGTGGGAATTATGTATTGAGAGGGAATGCAGGTATTGGGATCATGGGGAGTATCAAAAGGAGACTATGTCATATAGTGATCGGGTAATCGTTTTGTTCGTCCAGAGAACTCCAATATATCGCCGATTCCTTTCTTACTGAGGTATGTTAGATCCGATATCCTTGGGGATCCCAGTATCTTCAGTCTTAACCTTTCTGTTGTAGGGCAGTGGCAGAGGAAGTTATATATCTTCCTCTTCCTCCTCACAGTTGACGCATATTGATGTATCATATAGCCCGAGTCTGAACGAATGTTTATTGAGATTAATCTGCCATGTCTTTTTGCTGTGTTATTGCTCGGTTCTATTACCACAGCTCTGGCCACTTTACACGTGTCTAGATTCGTCTAGTAGTTATTGAACTCCTGTCGTATCTTCTCATTGATTATCGTTTTAAAAGTTGTCAGTTCCCTATTGTCTTTTCAGGATTCAGTTCTATGTTACTCGATCCTTTCCTTGCCAGTTCATCTGCCTTTTCGTTACCCGGTACACCTTCATGCCCCGGTACCCATGTAAGACGGACTCTATTGCGCCTGGCAAGTAAGTTCAATTTAATTTTGCACTCCCTTACTAGTCGTGATTTTGACATGGGGTTTGTGATCGCGCTAATTGCTGCTTTGCTGTTCGTGCATATGTCGGTTCGCTGGTGACTTCTGCGAGTATTTCAGTTGCTGTCATAATTGCAGACTTCTGTTTGGAACACCGCTACAGATGGTTCTAAGGGAATAGCAAATTCAATCGATGGGTTAGCACAATCTATTGATATTGTATAGTTGTCAAGTGTTATGTCCCGTGCATTGATATTTTCAATGAGAGGTTCACCATCGAATGGTTTAAACGTTTCTTCCAGGTGGGCTGCAAAGATTTCCACTTTTTCCTTATTGGTCCATTCCATAAACCCACCTCTCCCCTCTTACCTCTGGTCCTCGCGGCACTGCCGTCAGTCATTTAATTGCGAGGGGTCCTTCAGCCCTACATACTCGGCTCATTCGTGTTGCCAGCCGTCTGCGCGACGTTTCGCTGTCGCTCCTGTCTTCGTTTTGCTTTCATGATGATAGCCACAGTTTCGCTTACTGCTTCCCAAGCTTCTTGTGTGCTAGTTATCTGTCTGGTGGTGTTCTCTGGTGTTAAGTCCACACCCAGTCTGTTCGCCGGTAAGTTACGTTCTTCGTGATATCGTACACAGTGGAACATGATGTGTTCCGCATCCTCGACTGCTTCCGTACACGTTGGGCAATAAGGGTTGTCTTCGTGTCCAAATCTATGGAGGTAGGCTTCGAAACATCCATGACAAGTAAGCATTTGCGTCAGATAGAAGTTCAGCTCTCCATGCTTCCTATTGATCCAAGGGTCTATATTGGGGATCAATTAATGCGTCCATCTGCCTACCATTGTCCTGTTGGCACGATATCTCCACACGGCTTCTTTAACGAGGAGGTCTCTTGTCACCATTCCAGCCACTACGCATGCCGCGTCGTAGGAAGTTCTACTAAACGCGCTGCATACTCTCAAGACATTGGTTCCGTAGACCACCTCCGGCTTCAATCTGTACGATTTCTTCTTTATGGCACTTGCCCATATTTGGGAGCCGTAAAGCATCATCGATATCGCAACTCTTGCTAAGAGCAGTCTCTTCTTCTGTTTAGGTCCTCCAATATTTGGCATGATCCTTGCCAGGGCAGTCGTTGTTCTTCCTGCCTTCTCAGCTGTGTGTTGGTCACTACAACGATCGCTACATAGACGGCGAAACCAATTATTTCCGAAGACCTCGAGATTCGAAGTCTAAGGGCGGCATCGTACATTAAATTCCACAGTAGTGGACCTAGTTCGGAGCCTTGGGGGACACCGCCTGTGATGTTATACTGCCTCATTATGTCGTCGGTATAATAGAACAGTATTCTATTTCTAAAATAGCCCGCCATTATTTTCTGCAGGTAGTCCGGTACTCTCTTAGCGGTAAGTGCTCGCAGAATGTTACTCCAGTTTGCGGTGTTGAAGGCGTTTTTAACATCCAGCGTTATAATTGCGCAGTACTGTTTACCTCCGCCCTTCCATTGCCTTCCTTCGATGGCTTTCTTCGCTATATTTACGACTTCGTCCATGGCATCAATCGTAGAACGTGCCTTACGGAAGCCATACTGGCGGTCTGCAAGGCCTCCCGCTTCATCGATCGGGCTTTCCAATCTGTCACTCCAGTATTTACCCCTTGGTGTCCAGTATGCATAGAGGCCTATACGATGAAGGATCCTGTGATGGTTTATTACCTTTTCGTAAGAGGACAGGTCTTTGCTTCTTCCACTGATCGAGGAATACTCCTTCCTTGAGGCAGACGTTGTATAGAATAAATAAAACTAAATTTAAAGTTTGAAAAAAATATTTTTTTGGGAGCTTAGCTCATTTATTTCTTCACATTCAAAATAGAAATATCTTAAAGTAAACAAACAAAAGATAATCAAGATAATCTGCTTCATTTAGTCGGATGCGCTCCAGACGTAATGTCAGCATCATGTGACTGGAGCGTGTGTAAGTGCATGGAAAAGATCCTGCGCGTGCAGGTATAGGGTGTCCGTGTTCTGTGGAAACAGCTTCTGGGTGCATGAAATGGAATGTTGCGCTAGCAGGTGTAAAGTGTCTGTACTGGGAAAGAATGTGAGGTGTAGAGTGTCTATGTTGATAAAGAATGTGCGGTATTAACTTATACGTCTGCAAAGATGTGTGGGCGCCAATTAATTGCTGCTTTTAATGCAATGTTTGGGATTCCATCAACACCAGGTGCTTTTTGCAGACTTGTAGGACTTCTGCTGCTGTGGCGAGAGGTATTGGTAACGCCCCTGTCGTGATTCTCCTCTCCGTTTGTTCCTCTATTCCCTGTTGTTGGGGAAAAAGCAGAGAGACCACGTTTTCGAGAAACACTGAGGATGTGGGCGAGGGTTTTCTGCCACCCTTCAACTTTATCATATCCACTTGGTAGGATTTCCCCATGGGTTTTGATTGGCTTCGTTGCACAGTTCTTCGAAGCTTCTCTTTTTACTGTTTTTAATTGCAGCTTTTAAGTTTCTTCGGACAATTATAAATCTCTCCGTGGCTGCTGTGTTCCCCGGAACGCTGGTACAATCGGCGCGCCCTATGGCTACCTGCGCGTAGTCTGGCGATCTCATCATATACTGGGGGCCGACGCAAGTTTTTCTGTATCCTGCTGCATGGAAGCGTCACGAGCCATAGTCACTCCTCTCGAATGCTGCTTCGCTTTATCGACAGCATGTCCTAGGGATATGTTCTCCGTCATCAGCTGGAGTACTTCGACGTCTAGGGAACCATTGAACTGTATCTGCACTAAAAGGTACATCAACTCCTCTCTGCAAGATCTCTTCTAATAGCACCCATGGAAATCGTTAATGTGGCTGTCCATGGCGATGCTGATATTTCGGTCAGATTTACATTCTGCTTCAGGTAATAGGTACAAGGATTTGTTAATCGCCATTATTTTCTCCTGCTATGATCTGAAAGCAGTCTGGGATGCGAAAATAGATACTAATAGGTATTTATCGAAGAACACATACCATCCGAGAATAAGAGCATACAAAAGCAAAGTTTTTTTGTGGCTTAGAAATTTTCTGTGAAATTTTAAATTTCATGTTCTTCAGAGCATGTTTACATGATGGACTACTGTGATGTAGTTGTAAGTCAAAGCTAGTGAACAAGCCAAATCCTTTAATATTAATACGAAGGCATTAAAGCATATTTAAGTTCCACAAACCACACCAACCACCTCAACCCAACTTTAGCAGACAATAAAAACATCATAAATTTCATATTACCCACAAATGAACATTTTATCAATTTCAAATTGCTCATAAACAATTTTCCATAAATATTCTTAAGCCCATGGGGCTCCCCGACCCCGGATAACAGTTGAACATTTTCATTTAAAATTTAATTACCTTTTTCGAAAATTGTTTTCTCTCGTGTACCTCCCTGTTCCATTACAACACAATGAACAATCCACCAAAACCAACGAAAACAAACACATCAACTAAAATCATACGAAGGCAATAAGAAAAATGAGTAAATCCACATGAGAGTAGTACGTAAGCACACTCATCCGGCACCAACACCCTCTCTAAACATCATTACCCCCGGATAGAATGTAAAAGCGGCCTGACAGTGGGTGTGCAGCAAAACACTCAAACCTCTTTTGTTTACACTTATTTTGAAAAACCTTCACTGTTTACCTTAAATTATGTACTCGTACATATTTCCACATCAATTTACCAACGTCGATTGTATCAACACTCCATGACGCTGTATTGGCGGCAATTCTACCGCGGAGACCACTACAACTTCTTTCAGAGAGGGTGGAGGGAAAAATAAGGCTTTCTAAGGAGCTATTTAGTACATACCACCCACCCGCCACAACCAAGGACACAGTTTTGGTCTCGACCCGTTGCCGAGGTAATCCAAGGAGTAACGCTTTGCCGACATCGGCGCCGTCACCCCGGAACTACAGCTAAGTGCATTGCAGGTCGTCGTGGTACAGTACTGCACGTATTGTTACGTTATAATTTAAATATAAATGAATATGCGCGGCCATTTTTAATGACGACCTTGGCGTGTTGCTTATTATTTGCCTAGGCTGGGAGTTCTTGTTGTATCCTTCCGCTTGTTATGGGTCTGCCTGTCCTCATTTTGATGGTGCTTTGGCGCTTAAAGTATTTTCCAGTTCAGTTTAGTGCTGGAAGGACGTAGTAACACTTGACTGGAGGTAAAGGATATTTTTTGTAATAAATTTGGAAAATTTTGTAGAGAGCAAATCTTTTCGAGAGTAGTGGCGTATTAAAGCGTATTTTTGGTGCATGAAAGTGGTCATTAAGTGTTTTTTTTTTTTTCCTTGGCCCAATTACTAATTGAACTGAGAAGTGAAGTGCTCTCTATCCTGGGGTAGTGAATATATAATTTGAAAAATTGTTTATCGATTTCTTGTTTTACATTTTTAAGTGTAAGTGCTCGTATAATAGATACAATATTTTATCGATCGAATGTGAGTAACTTTGTCCAGTTAGAAGGGTTACAAGGAGAAGTATTTTAAATCTAAGCTAAGTTGGATTAACTATCCTTTGCCTTTCCCATTCACTTTACCCTTGGCTATTGCAACTTTTAATATACTTTTTTCGAAAAAGTTTTAGTGGTCGATAAACCATAGATCGGATATAAAGACGCAGTGTTATGTTAGGTAGATACATATGTGCCCTGTGGCATCAGTCGCTGAACCCTTAGACCAACACACTTTTGTGTTTTGTTAAATTTCTAAATGGGAATGTAGTAAATCTTTTTAATAATCATGTTCCCACTAAAACGAAGACCACCCACGTACATATATTTTTACTAATATTTCGAATAACAATTCCTACTTATTCCTAAAAATTCGAAAAGTTGATTATTATAATTAATTTTAATAGAAATTGTCTTTCGGGGCAATACAAGTTGTCTTTAACGGCTTCAAGTCTGCAATTCACCAAATAAATACTGGTGTTCCTCAAGGCTCTGTATTGTCTCCGACTCTCTTTATTATTTTTATAAATGATCTCTTGTTTGCAACTTCTAATGCAATCCATTCCTTCGCTGATGGCAGTACCCTCAGTTTTTCATATTCGTTCTCTAACTCATGTCCTTGCTCTTCGGCCGTAGAAGAGGAACGGCAACGTATGTTGAACACATTAAGTTCCGACCTGGACAACCATTTTGAACGAGCTCGAGCCCAACATTCGAGACGCTATTGCCGTAATAACGGCACACATATTGGACCAAATCATCAAAAATTGAACCGAGCGTTTGAAGCACTGCCAGCGAGGCCGAGGCATCCATTTAATGGCATGAATGTAGCTACAAAATAAAGCCAGAATCAATTTGATATCTCACACCCTTGTTATTTTATTTAAATTTCTTTTCCCATTGTTCTTATCTGGTCACCCTATAGAATACCACTTGCATCCGCGTGAATCGTAAGTAAAGTAACTCTGAGGGAAAATTTAAGGTAAACGAGCAGTGTTTGTTGTTTGATACGTCAGTTATGAAACTGGGCCAGAGCATTCAAGAGATCTTAAAAACATATTTATCTATTTTACAGATTAACGTATGTGCAATGTCCTATCTCTCGGAATCATTAAAACTCGAAAACCTTCCCAGGGAGCCGGTGATGACCCAAGATCATATACCCGAAGAGACTCGTTATGCTAGAGGTAATGTCGTTGCTAGATGGTGTGTGCCAATCAATGGGCGTATGTATCATATTGAATTAGATCATGGCACTACTACTGGACGAAGGATGATTTGGGTTAATGGCAAGGTTTGGTCCTAAAAAAAAATCTTCCAAACTTATGGTTAACCTACTCGTACTCTTCTTACTAGGAAACACTTCGTCGAGATTGGATGTTCAAACTTGTTGGCGATGACACATTTCAGATCGACCAAGCGCACTGCATTATCAGAGTTAATCCTGCACCTGGCTTTAAGTATGAATATTCACTCTCTATCGATGGCAAGTCACATAAACAATATACAGAGGAACAGGCAAGAGCTTTTAGAACATGGTTAGCTGTTGTCGATGATGCAGAATATCGAATTGTTTTAGGTGAGAGTGAATTGAAACGCATTAACCTAAAGCAAATGATTTTCTCTACTTCTAGAGTTGGACTCGTTGAATATCTTTCTTAATGATAAAATAAGGAGTGAAATAGTGAGCTGGACGCTCAGTGATTTTATTTTATATCCTGCTAATCACTGCCTTCTTCTAGGGTGAATTTGTTGACGGTGGAACTGATACTAACTTCGAAGAGAATGGAGTAAAATTTCAGCTTTGCGCACGTTCTAGCGGCAATAAGCGCGATGGTATTCGTCATTCATTAAAGGTGAACGGGGAAATTATACCAGAAGTTAATTTTATCGATTCTGATGAGAAAGATCCCGAGTAGTTTAAGTGGCTTTATAAATAAGCTTTAGTGTGATATTGTAATTTTAATGGCTTAACACAGTGTATACGATTTTTTTTGCGCTATAGCTTCGTGTGCGAATTTAGAAGTAGTTTCATGATAAATATGGTGTTATAGAGAAAATAAATTTGTTAACAGATGCATTGCTTACACTGAATCTGAAAATATCAGACGAGTTTTCAAAAATTTCGGATTACTGGAAAAGAAAAGATAAACGATCGGATCAAGATGCCAACTATGAGTAGCTACAGAAGCAAGCATAAGCAGGGTTAGAGGTTTTAAATTTAAGATTCGGTCTGATGAATGGTTGGAAGGACAGTATGGACCTACAAGAAGAATATCCACAGCGGTACTAAAGCCTAAGCCGTGTTACTCAGATCGATGGGACAAAGTTAATTTCAGCTGGGTGACAATACGTTATCCAGTGAGGCTTAAGGAAATTTGGCAGCACTATTCACCAAAACTGTGAAGCTTCTGTTGACAATTCTCAAAAATCTAACACAAAGCTACGTCAATCTAAGCTTTACTCCTATTCCCTACGTTAAGTCCGGTATTGAGTTTACACTGGATCCGAGTTGAGATTCAAAGAGACCAATCAGATGATAAACATTTAAATGACAACCACGATATTAAGTTTTAAAAAAATTAGGCAGTACTGCTTACCTAACCTGGCAAATTCAACCACACTGGCGTTTAATATCCCGTACAATAATAAGGAATACATGGTTTTTTCGGCAAAAATTAATTTCACTTTTCAACATAATCTCCTTTGAACTCGATACACTTCTTTGTTAAGCCGTTCGAGTAATAAGATTTGTCGAACTCTGCAAAATACCTATTTTTCCGTTGCGGCGATAACCAAGTCATTTCTTCATGTTTGGAAACGGAAAATTGTCCCAAGGGACTAAATCTGGAGTATATGGTCGATGGGGAACCAATTCGTAGCGCAATTCGCTTTGGTTTCCGCAGCTGTTTTCTTCTTCAAATAATAATGTTCTATCACTATGCAAAATTCACTTCTCTCAAATGCTAGAAGTTATCTGCTTCCAATGGCTGTCAAACACAAACTAAATGACATATCTGTCTAATATTTTATATGTCATGGTTTGAAGAATGTTGCCACATGAAACAAACGTCAATTTACGGCTAACACCACCACCTGCCGTGATTGTACGGAATTATCGAACAGCTCTCGTCCTTAGCGGCACTGGATCAAGTCGAGCTGGGTGCCCACCCTTATTCTGTGAGTCCAGAGAAGTGGCAACAATTTACGTGACAATCGCGTCCTAAAGTCTTAAACAAAATTTGCAGTACTCTTTACTTACCTAAACTGTCGAAATTTACCTCAAATTCGACTTACGGGATACGTACATTGTCACTCAAATGATAGTTCTAACCTGAAAAGAAATTAAGAAATATGCATCTGACTTTGAGGAAGCTGGAAGACACTATCTCCCCGGAACTAGTCTTTCCAGAAATTATGATTGGTTATATCGATCAGTCTAAAAAAAAGGAAAAAAAAAAATTGGTCTCCTTTAACGACACCTCTAAGATCCTGCCCAGCGACAGTGACCAGTAAAGCATTTTGAACATTTCCAGTATCAGGACAAATTAGGAAAATAATATAGCAACAGTCACAGGCTATTCTCACCCTCGCTCAAATCCTCGACTGAACATTGGAACGCAACTAAAGTTATGAGAATCCTTAGATAATAATGACTTCCCTCTATTAACAAAATGTCCTGAAACGTAAACGGATTATAACTTAAGAGTAGACTTCAGGAAATGCTATGGCGGGACATAAAAGACTCCAACCTTATTAGAGCGTAGTTCTGTCATATAAATGAACCCAAGAGTTTTTTCCAATTCGTCAACTATACGTATAAAAGAAAATCTGACGGTTACCTTACTTGCTTCTCTTTCGAAAAAGCAAATCATCAACCGATCCACATACCATGCCAACTCTTTTGACACTTTTTTAAACAATTTTATACCGACAACTCTTTCGTGCACCCCTCTTACTTCAATTTCCTAGTTAACTTCTTCATTGGCCCTTTCCACTCTCAAACTGTTGATCCTATTCGAAAATAAGTTCGCACACGGCCCAGATGGTCTTCCCGCCATACTCCTTAAAAAGTTATCTTCCAACCTTTCTTACCTTCTTCGTCTATCCCTTTCACAAGGAGAATTTCCTCAGGTTTGGAAGACATCTTTCGTAACCCCGATACACGAAAATGATCAAAGAACGAAATAACTAATTATCGTCCCATTGCTAATCTCTCTCATATACCCAAAATCTCGGAAAGGCTTAAGCTTTCAGTGCAAGTCTATTATCCCCCTTTGTCAACATGGCTTTTTGAAAAATAGATCTACTACTACAAACTTCGTCGAAGTCGATGTTATTGCAATCGATTTCAGTAAGATATCTCATCAACTAATCCTTTTTAAACTGGCTGCCTTGAACCCATATTGTTAAAATGAATATCTTTTTACCTGGAAAACCGTTCTTACACTGTTCGCTTCAGGTCCGTCTACTCAGCTCCCTTCTATCCAATGCTCATTGTCGCAGCTGCAATACTGCAAGCGAGATAGGAACTTTCTACCATTTCTCTAGGTAGGACCAGGCAGCGCGCACTAGGCAAACCTTTCTTTTACAACCTAACATTGGGGAAGTTATCACCTTTCTTAATGTCACATGGTGGATTTAAAGAAGGTCTACGCTAACCCCCTCATCTCTATAGTTTATCATCCGAACAACACCGTATATGTCACGTGAGTTGTGGCATTAAAACGCAAATTAGGTTTCAATATGGGATGCTATTACAGCCACTCCTACCTAACTAGCTCTGGGATAGGGTATAAAAAGGTTCGACCTGCCCAGAAAAATAAATTATCATACCATCACCCCGAATAGTTAAAAACTACAGAGAACTCCTCAAAGAAGCGTTGCAGTGTAAAATAAGAGTACCGAGTTAATAGATTGGAGGATAAGAAAGTACTGCGTAGATATGGGGCCGGTAATCTCTCAGCTCAATGTGATCAAAGTCTCGCGGTAGAAATAACACCTTAAATTCCATAAAAAAAGGAATGCTCGGAGCGCAGGCTATTTGAGATAGTGAGGGAAACCCTGTCTCTGTTGCCTACTAAGAGTAATAGTCCCTGAAAAAAACTACAAGCTGTCAAGCAGCATAGCAGTTAGAAAGTTGGTGTTGGTGGTTGCGCCAATGGATATGTTAATTTTCTAGCATACTAGCATGCATGATTCGCAAGCCCGCATAATCGATGCCAGGAATGCGAATACGTACTAATCCACACCCAGCACTCTTCTACCGCTCTCCCCACGGGATTGCCGTTAGGTATTACTTCGCGGGGCTGGTTAGCAAGTCTTGATATACGTCTTGTGTCAGCTTCTTCTGATGCTTCTGTTGCTTCTGTTCCTTCTGCTGCTCTTCTTAGATTTTCTATTCTCCGCAGCTCATTTTGAAGAGTTGTTACGAAATTACATATTGGCATCTAATTCTCTTTCGACCGCAAGATACGTATATGGTCGAGGAGTAGTAACGACAGACTGGGCAGAGTACTTCTCCATGCCGAGCAGCGTGTGCAATGGAAGACTGCGTGCTCCGTATTTTCATCTTCATCCGGGCATTCGCGGCAGGATGGTGAACTGTCTTTTCCAATTCGGTGGAGGTATTTGCGGTAATCGTCGTGACCAGACAGGAACTGTGTAAGGTGGTAGTTGCATTCCCCATGTTTTCGACTTATCCAGTCTTGGATTGTCGGTATTAGTTTATATGTCCACCTGCCTTTTGTTGTATTGACCCAACGAGTTTGCTGACGCTGATTTATCGTCCATTTTGATTACCTTGATGTCATTGGCATCGTGTTGGTTCAGGGCTCTTCTGTTGTATATTCTGAATATCTGGTCTGCGAGGATGTAGATGGGGACCACTCCAGCTATAACAAAGGCGCGTCTGAGATGGTTCAGAAGCCGCTGATTATATGTTGATGATACACCTTCGTTCTTAGTGCCTGTACCCAGACTGAGGCGGCATATAACAGAATCGAGGTGACAACTCTGGAGAGCAGTATCCTTCTAGAGTATCCAGGGCCAACGATGTTATACAGTATACGCGAGAGAGCTCCCTGTTCTTGCAATGCTTTTTTGTTGAACAATCAACGTGCTTTTTGAACTGCAGTTTGTTGTCCAGCATTACTCCAAGGTATTTAACTGCTTCTTTGGACCTGATTGTTTGGTTATCAACCTGAAAATTGTTCTTTCTTTTTATGGTCGGCTAGTTGTAGTTCGGCGGAAACTAGCCAATCTCTTACCCGAGCTATTACTTCATTGACTTTGCTTATGATGTTGCACATAGTAGCTGGTCTTTCGAGGAAAAGGTGCTCTATTATGGATCTCAGCATTACTGGACATGTTATTGGAGGGATCCTACAACCCTTCAGTTTCGTCATCACTATTCTGTATGCCGAGCCCCATGGATTAAGGTCAGCTTCTTGACAAAGACGTTTGAAGCATGCTTGAAGGCTATACTTAAGTTGCGTCTCGTCAGTCTAAGGGTGTTCAAGCGTTGTTGAAAGTCTGCTCTCCTTCTTGATCGTTGGACTTTCCGCCGGGCTTGTGATCATTTTGCCCGAAATGTGCTTATTTCCTCGTAACACCAGTAATAAGGTAATGCATTCCTGTTATTTGTCCTTCTCGTCATTGATGCATCGCATGCTGTGGTGATGGTGCCTGTAAGGCGATGCGCAAGTATCTCCGCTGTCAACTTAGAGTTAAATCATCGTTGAGCATCTCTTCGAATGTGTCCTTATCGAATCATCTATCATTTCATTTTGGGCCCGTAAGTTTTGGGAGCTGGGCTGGTTTATTTTCTTTGATTAGTTGGGGGGCCTGTATATCTCGAAATGTGCTTACACGGGGGCCTATTGGTCCATTGTGGTTTCCCTTGGGTTATAAACTGCATCTAAAACTGTTTCTAGTTGTCTGGTTCCTGGTCGAACCAGCGTGCGCTCCTTATGAATATCATTAAGTCCATTAGCGATGCATGTGCCAGGTAGGTAGGTAGGTAAACCTGCAGTAGTACGGTGAGTTTATGCTCAGCCTTTTGGCCATAGTGCCGATCGAGAAATATTAGTAAGTATTTGGTTCTCCCCTCATTTAATTGTGGCGATAGGCTGTGAGATATAATACAATCACCTCTTGATAACTAAGCGTAGTGGCCCTAAAACCGATCCCTGCGGGACTCACACAGTGACGTTGTAGTATTTTACCCCTTCATCAGTATTATATCTTAGCTTTCTGTTATTGAATTAGTTCGTCACTATACGAAACAAGTATTCTTTCAAAGACTACTTTAACCAAAAGTTAGACTGAAAAAAAAAAACTATATCAAGGTTTAAAAAAATTTTCGATTTTAGCGTAAAAAACTTACTTTTAACAAATCTAACATTTTTTATATGAAAAAGAAAATTTATTTGGCTATGTCATGAGATTTCCAGAAGAAATAAAACAACATTCAACGAAATATTTACTTTAAATTCTTGTATAGTGTTATTATTTAATAATAATAATAATTATAATAATTTCTCATAAATAATATTTTTTTCTTATAGAATTATAAGACTTAAGGGAGAAAAGGAGAGTCGTCCAACGTAATCATGTTTTCTTCAATTTATATATGTATATATATAAGTTTTTTTTATTTAATAAATTACATTAAATATAATAATAATTGTGTGTGATTAAATCTTTATGGATTCAGTTTGTTTCATCCTCTTTTTTTTTCGTTTTTTTTTGTTACTATTACTCTCTCAGTTGTTTTGTCTTTTAATTTGAAATTTAAATGTTAGACTAAATCTCTCTGTTTCTACATATTTTTATTTTTTTTTTTTTTTTTGTTTATGAATTGTTAACTACTCTTATTGCGTAAAATGTGTGATCTTGGGTTTTTCTTTATTGCTAACAGAAATTTTGTGTATCTGTTTTCAATTGGAAAAAAGTTTTGTGAAAATTTGTTTTTGTTTTTCCTACAAATTTAATTAACAATTTTTTATTTTTTTATTTTTTACATATAATTAATTTAATAAAATTTTGTTTAATAACAACAGTTAACTGATTTTAGTGCAGCGTCACTTTTTAATTCTTGTTAAATGAAATTAAATGAAACGAACAGGGTGTTTGTTAGTGATGTATATTTTGGACAGAAAATAATTAAAAATGGCGGAGCGGGTTTTAAATTTAGTTTGTTGGCAAAGAATGGCCCCAAAACGCAAGATTTCTTCGATTTACGAAAGAGTTTATGCAGCATAAGCCAGACATTTTTGAATTGAATGGTTCGTTGTGGGTAAGTTAAAATAACAGAAGTGTAGCTCTATCTTACTCCATTCGGAAAACCCACTTGACCGAGTGACCGAAGCTACCTTAATGACAACGGGGTGAAATTTATGGATTGTTGCAACATAAATCTTCCTCTCCTAGCAGCATGCACGATCACAAGGGCTATCGTGACGTAGACTTTATCGGCAGCTACTAGACCTGGTACCGAATTACCTCTTCCGTGAACGTATGACTCGTCACGCAATCTGCACTAGGTGCTTATTACGTGTTACGAGAGAAGAGGCACGATAAACAATTTTCAGATAACGATACCCACGATTTGTAATAATTACGAATATACATATGTGACGAGAGTGGTAACAACAAATTTTGATGGAAACATGATGAAAGGAGGTGTGGTGCAACAAAAACCATTCTCGTTGCCATTACGATATTGGTCACCGAAATCGTAACACATATTCGCAATAGCTAGTTAACGGGAATCATTCAACATAATAAGGGCCCTGTTTTGTTGGTACATCTATGTACCTATAGCGAGTCATCGTTCAACAAAGCGGTAATTTGGCCCCGGTTTTTACTTGTTAAGCGTCCGATGCAGCAAGGACACAACCCTTTAAGGATTAGAGGAGACGAATTGTATCGAACTAGGTTAAGAACGCTTAGATTACACATTAAATGTAACTCTTAAAGCAAAACGAATCCGTGAGAATCCATTCAAAAAATCTCAGTAGATCCGAAATTTAGTGGCCTTAAGGTGAATACAAACGTCGTCATTTTTTTAACATGAACGAAGACTTTTAACTTCTCGGGATTTTTTTTAGTGGGATTTCTCATCCGGGCAAAACTGTGCGGACAGTCACAATAATTTGTATGAAGTTTGATTCAATCCTCGTCCTTCTTTAACGTGATAACAAGTATGTCCAGTATGTGATCTTTCACAATGAAAGAACGCAAATCTGTAAGACAAAGAAAGCAACCAAACGTTTCTATGCATGTAATAGTAGTTTCCACACAGGAAGGTTAGGCTGAAGAAGACGCTATATTGCTAGAGATTATACAATATCTGATTTCACAGAGTTAAAGGTGTAGGTTCTGGAGCTGCTAAACGACAAAATCAAGCCCTTTGCGTCTGAAAATGGATTAATTTCTCATTAAGATTTTGGCCCATTCGGAAGAGTTTATGGTCTTATTAAAGCTAAAGAATTAAACTTGACTATTTTACCTTGATACTTAAAAAACATCGCCATTACAAGTTACATAAAAAGATCATACATATGTACGTCTGCAGGAACGCAACGAATTGTTACGCCAGCACATCGGGGGTAGTTGGCTGTCGATCCTGTTATCAGATGAACAGTTGTTCACCGTAGAGGTCTTTCAATTGGTCGTGGTTTGGGCGGGTATTTGTTTTGAGGTCAAAATCGATCAGCCGTAGTACAGAAACAACATCTTGGAGCCTTCAGTGCTTCCTTGGGCCAAAACCATTTTGCTTACAGAGATTAATAATTTCAGCAGGACCCTGCCCCTACACATAAGACAAGATTAGCACAGGCTTATCGTAGGGAACATTTTCTTCTTAAAATTAGTTAATAGAAAGTTCACCATTTTCGGTTGGCACCATTTCTCACAGAGATGATTTTATTATGTGAAAGTTGGCAGTAGTGTTCAGCTGTCAACGCTATTTCATCATGGAGAGTTTGACGCCACGACAACGTTTTAGTGATTGAAAAATTTGATCAAAATGGTTAATCAGCGTAAATTACGTGATTTGTTTGGCCTACGTGGTGGGTCTGTAAAGAGCACTATTCAAAAAATGTATAAGACAATTTCCAGTGATTTACCGAAGCCTGGACCACAACAAAACATTGATGCAGTGAGGGACAATGTGAGTGAAAGTCCGGAAACTTCGATTCATCATCGTGTTCAATAAATTGAGATTTCTCCAACGTCTATATGGAAAATTATGCATCGCGACATGTATTTCTTTCCGTACAAAATTCAAGTGACTCAAACACATCAAGAAAATGTCCACCAGGGACGACGGGACTGGAGTGCAACAATTTACCAATTGAATAGAGATGACCTTGAATTTTTCCAAAAATGTATTATGAGTGAAGAGGCGCATTTTGACTTGAGTGGAGCTGTAAACAAACAGAATAACTGCATATGGGGAACGGAAAACCCACGAGCAATTTATGAACGATCTCTTCATCCTCGTAGAGTGACTGTTTGGTGTGCGATTTGGGTTAGTGGGATAATTGGACAATTTTTCGAGACGATGGCGAAACTATTACTATTACTGACGATCGATATCGTGCGATGTTACAACTTTTTTTCGCCTGAAGTTGCTCAGCTTCGTCTCCAAAACATGTGGTTTCAACAAGACGGTACCACATGCCATACAGTCAGATTAATAATGGAAATTGTGAAGCAGACATTTCCAGGCAGGGTCATGTCGAAATTTGGGGATATCAATTGGCCGCAGCGTTCACCAGACTTAACATATATTTCGGATGTCATGTTGCAGAAAGTGATGGAAAATGTGATTGAAAGAGCACGTGTTTGTGCTACTGCTAGAGATGGCCATTTGGCCAACATTGTAACAAAACTCAAAGATTATGTGTTTGTTATTTAAATGATTCCAATTTTAAATTGGCCACAGTCCCAAAAAACACCATGTATACATGATATTATGATCAGTTGACATTGCCCGGAGTTCATTGCCACACCCTGTACTCATAGAAATCCGAGTCAGTATACCCTGCTGTGATCCCCACAATCTCTCATCACGTAATTTTCATTCTTACAAATGCCGATTCGCCGACCAAGGTTTTTATTGATTGTACAAGAATAACTTGCGATTTGAAGCGGTGTCCGATAAGGTTGGGTACCATGGCCACTATTTTTATTTTTTTCCTCAGTGATCAATGACGTCGTTATCGTTATGTTTATACTTCTTCGGTGAAAAAATGTTTGAGCACTTTTTTACAGCTTTATACATTTTTATACACTTCTTAATCAACCCTGCAGTGGCAACTCAAAAGATATGCATTGCTAGACAGGAAGTAGGTAATTGTATGTATGTACGCATATTTCCTGGATCAACAGCCAAATCTAGGAATGCAAAGTTAGCCTAATATCTGAAGAATCAGCTCAATTAGTCCAAATATTTTATTCAAAAACTAAATTGGAATCGAAAACTAAGAAACACCCTTTATTTGGAATAAAAAAAAAAAAAATATTTTTAAGTGAAACAATGTACAAACAAAATAACAATGGGAGGATGTAAGTCTGAAGGTACGTGTATTGACCAATCAATTTTTAATTTAAAACTTTCCTTTAACTACGTAATAAATGTATAGTTTTATTTTTGTTTTTTTTTTTTTTTGGAATACTATTTCATTTATTTTTTTATTTTATTTACTTTAGGTTGCCTAGAGTATAGTGCATAAATTTGTATATTTTATGTGAATTTTTCTTTTAAAAATTTATTTTGATTTTTCTTATTAGTTTACACTCTCTTCCATTTTGCTTTTGTTTTTTTTTTTATTAATTTACTATTAAAATACACACTCATAAATTTTGATGTTAAAGTAACATATATTTAAAAAATAAAAATAACCCGCAATAATAATAATAATAAAATTAAGTACAAGGAATGAAGTTTGAATACACGAATTTTTAATTTAAAATATTTAATACTTAACAACTCATTTTCTAATATTAAGTGCATATTTTGTTTGAGTAGAAATTTGAAATAGATGGGTAAATAGAGTACAAGTTTTGTTAGGAAGAAGTGCTTTGAAACCAATTTGAGTATAGTTTTGCCTGACTTTAGAGATTTTGTTAACAAAAAAAAAAAAAAAAAAATACATAAAGAATGTTAAGAAAAATAGAGAAAAAAAATTGCAGTAGGAATTTTCCAATGGGTTTGATAACATTAATGAAAGTAATTTTTTTTTTTTGGGGAAATCACAATCGTCTCAATTATTGTAGTCCAAGTATTGAAGTGTACAAGGTAACAATCAGGGCCTTCATCGCATATGACGACAACCGTCCAGCAATATCGTTTTGGCGATAATTTTGGTATAAACATCAAATATTAATATCGTCTGAACGATATCGTTTTAGCGATTTACTGCGTGCTTCACGTAACGCGAGAACTGTCATTTACTATCGTCCTGTCACGATCGTGTTGTGATACTTTATATATTTAAATAAAATGTTTCGCTGTAGTGATTTGTAGTTTTTTTTTTTTTTTAAGCATGGGGCGGACTTTTGGCGTCGATTGGTAACTTTTGATGAAACCTGGATCCACTATTACACACCAAAGAACAGAATGAGTGCCCGGCAATGGACTGAAGCCGGCACGAGTGCTCCGAAGCGGCCGAGTGAGGCTCAATGGGTCGGAAAGGTTATGTCGTCGGTTTTCTGGGATTGTCATGGCATACTCTTCGTGGACTACCTCGAAAAAGGAAAAACCATCAACAGCGAGTATTACTGTGCATTATTGGAGCGATTGATGGCCGAAATCACTGCAAAATGGCCTCACATGAAGCGAAAATAAAATTTTGTTTTTGCAAGACAATGCGCCGGCGCACAAGAGCATCGCAACCACGGCTAAAATCAATGACTTACGGCTCCAATTGCTGTCGCATCCACCACCGTATTCGCCCGATTTGACTCCCTCGGACTATTATCTCTTCCGAAACCTCAAAAGATGGCTCATCAATAAAAAAATCAGCTAACGCGAGGAAATCATCGACGCCACGGAGGAGTATTTTGCAGACCTTCCGGAAAATTACTTTTCGGACGGGATCAAGAAGTTGGAAAATCGCTGGAATAAGTGTATCAAGCTAAAAGAGGACTATATTGAATAAAATAAAAAAACATTTAAAAAAAAAAATGTTTTTCATTCCCAAGGAGGTTACTTTTCACCCCACCTAGTAGTAATAAATAAACTCACTCAATGGCGAATCGGTCCAAAAATGTTAAAGTAATCAAGTCTTTTCTCACAAACAGAAAGTTTCGAAAAAAAATAAATAATATATACTCCAACATTTATAACTTCGAGAATGGCATCCCATGGGAATGGATTAAGCGAAATTATAGAAGAATGTGTATAACACAATTTGACACCTTACCTGTTCGAATTGCATAGCAGCTGATGATGAATCAGTCGGGACACATTTGTTTACATTGCGGAGCGAATTTTTAGCATATTCAAGATTTGTACTTCGAACGAGCCAGACGTAGGCATTTTGTTTGGAAAATCAAAGTTAAATAAAATTGTAAATTTCGGCACAAGTATAACAGCAACGAAATGTCACAGTAATCACATCCAACAGCGGAAGGTGACCGACTGACTGCGTTCGGCGAACTCGTGCAAAGAAATTTGCGATCTCTTCCGAGAAACGAATCGTTGCAACTCGAAGGTCGCATTATACACCTGACGTACGCATTTCTCAGCTCTCGAATGAATTTAACGTCTAATTCGTCGATCGTTGTGCAATCGGAGCAAGTGGTCCAATCAAATGTTGGATTTGAATCTAATCCGGCAACACCACTCCGAGTTCGCTTGCATCGACAGCCATCATAGTCGCACTCGTCAAATGATAGTGAATTTGCGGTAATTATTTGTTGTGGTTTTCGCTTTATTCATTTTATTGATTTTTTGATTTTGTTACAGGTCAAACATGGAACACCGAATGGCGACGATGTGAGTGACGCTGCAGAGCGTATGACTTCATAAATGTGGAGTCTTTTTCTTTCCTTGGATGGTGTCTTGCGACAAATTTTGTATTTTTTTTTTAAGGAATCGAAATGCAACGAAAATCACTTGATTTTATTATTTTATTCACTGTGCTCAAACTTGTGGCCGAAAGAAAAAAATTACATTGACACAACTTGCCAACATCGTGTGATCGGCAACGCGAAAAGTGCTCCTGTCAACGCAGCTCAGCGCATCGTCAACGGTCAGCGTGTTCGGAAATGGTCAAGTCGTGTGATCGTCAACGTACTGCGTGTCAATGCGTTGACACCGAAGGGGGGAAATCACGCTGACACAGATTACACGTCAACGCATTTTGTGACAACCTTCTCGCGTCATTCCTGCGATCTTCAACGTTTCATGCGTTGACTGTGCATAAACGAATTTTCTCGTGACCTCAGAGAGTCAACACGTTGACCATTTTTGTTGACAGTGTAATCGTAGCTTAATGCCTGCCAATTAAATTAAAAATAAACGCTACACCATTAATGAAGAAACACTTAAACCAATTGACCAAAGACGACAGAATTTTGTTTGGTAGTTTTCAACCATAATTAGTTTTGGAATGCGCCAGTTTGAATTTCAAAACGTTAGCTTTAAAAGCAGATTAAACGAACTATGGGTTTTTTTTGTCGTATTTTGACTGAAAGTAGAATTAAGACGACGTGTCCGAAGTGGAAAATCTAACTGAAGTTACCCTAAAAGTAAATATAATTAAAAAGAAGAACATGCAATTCAGAAGCAATACAGCCAGAGCTCGAAAATAACTCTCAACCTTTTCAAATTACTCCCTGTTGTTGAGATTTTGAAATAAGATCACTTAATAACCGATTTGCGTCACCGTACTTTTTTCACTTTTATTTGGTCTGAGAGAAATCCTTACATTATTATTTTTCGGAAGAATATCATCCAAACTGCGCCGACGGGTAGTGGAATTGATATTACTGGGTCTAGTCCTTCGATGAATCTTGCCAATTATCCTGAATAGGCAATGAGCATAGCTTCACGACGGGGCGTTTTACTAGTCCATTTTTAGTTTTAAGAGTGACGACTCTCACCAAATTATCAATCCCAGGATGCAGCTCTACAATTACAATGATTACAGGGGAAACCTCTCACCTCTTATCATCACGATATCATTTATTTTCAGGTTAGGGTTGCGTTTCAACCACCTTGGGCGTCGTTATAATTGTGACAATTATTCATCACTCCATTGCCGCCAGAATTGTTGTACCAACATTTGACAATGATGCCAACGAGGAATGAGACTGGAACGATTAGCTTCAGACTTCCTGACGTTAGGACATTAGACATCAGGATCATGACTCAATTTGAGCCAAGACCATACTCCGCTCTTCATAGGTTAATTTTTGTTCTGCAAGCTTTCCCTTGAGGTGGTATTTTGTTGACTTAAGTTGATAAAGCGGTTCAAGGCACCTATAAAGGCATCTGCGGTTAGATCCTCAACCAATTCTATATGAATAGCCTTGGTAGCCAGGCAAATAAAAAGACCGATATATCCTTTTGAAGATGTACGACCTCTACCCTTGGAGGATAACACGTTGAAAGGCCCAGCATAGTCAACCCCAGTAGATGAAAATGCCCTCGCAGGAACGCGCTTAGCAGGTAAGACACCCGTCATTTGCGTACAAGGTTTTGACTGGTTCTTGTACCAAACAATGCAACGATGAATTTCAGAACGTACGACGTTGCGTCCATTTAAAATCCAAAATCGTCTCCGGGTATGATTTAACGTAAGTGTCACACCACCATGTAGAGTACTCAAATGACTATATTCGCCGATCAAATTTGTGAGATGATGTTTTGCAGGTAAGTTGAACGGATGCTTTTGATCCTTTGTCAACAGTGCATATTTCAATCTATCGCCGAGCCGAATAATCCCTTCCTCCTCGTCAAAGAATGGGTTAAGAGGACGCAATGCACTATTTTTCGGAAGTGGTCCGTTTGAAAATAAAGAATTCCATTCGGAGGAAAAGGCTTCCGTTTGTACTAATCGTACGATATAAATCACGGACGCATTCAGCTGCTCAGTATGCGATCATTCGTACGGTTTTGGAGAACGATGACCATTTCCTCAGCAAATGATTTGACACCGACTCCTCTGTAGAACTTAAAAAATATCTTCAGATTTTTTTTCCTCTTCTTCAACTGCTGGACATGGCATATTTAATGCTGATTCCAGCCACTCATCAAACGGATAATGGGTCAAAGAGACAATAGTGGATAAAATGGAACGCTTAGTTGGAGCGTCGAGGGCCATTTCGAAATTGATTTTGAATTTAAACTCATCGGTGCAGGAATCCCAAGGCTTTTATAGCGTCTGCTGATTTGAATTCTGTAATACCGATATTCCGGAGGGATGATTACTCGCTCCGTATCATGGCGATTACTTCCTCTTGCCTTTTTAAAGCGTCCTCAATGGCTATCAGAACCAGGATAAAATGTCGGTCACGTACAATTTGCTGCTCAATTTTTTCTGCCGCCAATGGATAATGACTTCCTTCATCACGAGCTAACTGATGCATAGTGCGTATTGCCATGTACGAAACAGGAGCAGGTCCGAACATAACTGTCGAACAATAGTACTCTTAAATTGGCAGATAAAGATCTTCGCTCCAGAGTATCCGCTGATACTGCGCATCTTACTCATGCATATCGATGCGCCTGAACATTTTTTCAATATCTGTCATAAAAACATATTTTAGCATGCGCCAGTTCGTTAGGATGGCACATAAATCCTTCAAGTCTTCGTAGATGCGTCGAAGACGGTGCGCACCATTGTGATTGTTGAGAACTCTTTTATGACTGGATGGTGAGGAAGGTAGTAACAAGTATAACGCGGCATCTGATTATCTCCAAGAACATAATGCTGATCCTCAATTGTCGTAGCCGGCTTCATTTGACCCATTTTTAAATATTCGTTGATTGTTTAACGTTTGCGTCCCTCAAATCCTTATGCTTCAACAACCGCCTTTCCAAATGCACAAAGCGCTTCAAGGCCACGGCCCTTGACCTTCCTATGAACTCCGTAAAATTGATTTCGGTCTTTACCGGCAATCGGATGAGATATTTTCCGTTTTCTAACCCCCCATGTGTGTCACTGTAGAATTTTTCACACCATTGATCCTCCTCTGACTGGTTAAGTGTCTACGAAGATGATGGGAATTGTCCAGCTCTTTTCCCTGATACGATATAACCAAAAGTTTTCTGAGTAATAGGCAACCCGCTGCCTGCATTACGAGTGTCATCCAGAATACAATCGTCGTATTCGTCACTACCTAACAGAACATCAACAACTTGCGGCTCAAAATACCTGGGATCTGCTACAACTAAATTATGTAGATGGCCACAACCTGTCGTGCTAACTTTCCTTTCTGGCAAAAGACCAACTACTTTAGGCAACGCATATGCCACGACTTGATAATGTACAGAGAGTCTAACCTAGAACCAATTGATATTTTTACGCTATAGCATCCAGTCGTTACTTTAGATCCTGATAATCTATTGACATTGATATAGACTCTGTCTCGATGAAGACCCAGTAGTTGAACAACCCGTTCCGTCACAAAGGAAGCCTGTGACCCCTGATCCAATAATGTCCTGAACTGATGTAATTGTCCCTCTGCCGACTTTATAGTAACAACAGCTGTTGGCAGAAGTACGTCATACGATGTGGATTGTTGTTGTCTATTTCCCCTTAATGTCAACCTACCGTTTGTTGCCACATGTGTTGCCGATGCAGGTTCCACACGTCCGACGGCTACTGCACTTCGAGGAATGGTGATTGAATCCAAGGCAGTTAAAGCAAAACTTGAAATGCTCCACTGTAGCTCGTTTTTCCGTCACACTCATTTCAATAAACATTCCTACACTGGATGATCGGCCTTTTCGCATACACGGCATGTGATAGCCTTTTTACCAACATGCAAGGATTTAAGCTTTCTTTCCACCGTTGTTCTTTGCTTGGAGGATGTTACTATCATTAGATATTGTTCATTTGAAAGAGATAACAGTTCAGTAAATGTTGGGATACTATGGAATTTATAGGTTCCTTAAAAATCTAATAAACTAGCTATTATCCAGATCAACTGTAGAGGATTTCTTTCTAATAATAACTTAATGAAGACATTGTTGCTTGGTTAAATAATGTTTAAAAAGTCTCATATAAACCCACTTTAAATTCATAATTTTGCCACGCGAATCGCTTCCGAAATCCCAGCTTTAATTAAATCTATAAACCTTGTTGTATTGCTCTTACTTTCCTTCTCTGCGCGGCTCTCCATAACGATAAAAATGAAGAATTATTGTCCCTTAGTTAACAGTGCATGCGGAATTGCAGATTAGTGATTTGATTAGTCATTGGTAAACACTCGTCTAGCAAAGTTCAGTGGAAGTGAGAGTAAGTGAAAGTGACTATGGGCAGAAGATCAGATAATATACTCGTAGATCGAAATTTTTTTTTTCAATACAATGCGAACACAGTAAAATCGAAGTGCAGTGTTTGTGATTCGGAGTTGTGTGGGCGTCATTTAACTAATTTAAGAGGGCATTTAAAGGTGAACCGTGAAACATAAGGAAGTCCCCACGACCGATGGGTATAAAGGAAGAAGACCCTGGGCCAGTAGGGAGCGTCGTTTCGTGAACCTGGTCAAGACAGGCATCGTAAGCAGAAGTACAAGCATTGTAAAAATCAAAGTATAAACCTAAGAATTCTTAAAATAACCACTTGAGATAAAGGTTAGTTATCATTGCAAGCATCTTTTATTTCGACCAAAAGAGACCGAAAGGCAGACCGTTTCACTCTAAGTGCAACAATCTAGTCAACACGCTTCAGGACAAGAAGCCGATGAGAGTGCAAATCATGATGAATGTAAACCACATACGAGTAGTTAAAATGACGAGTCCGAAGTGGAGCGAAGGAGAACTACAGCTATGGCCAAAATATTAGCAACACTTACTACTTTTCTTTAGTATTGTACGTAGCGGTACTCTTTTGTTGGGTTCTAGGAAAGCAACGCACTAAAATGTTTCGGTAAACTTGTTTTCAACACATTATTGTGTAAAAGCATGCAAAAAAGATGAAAAATACACGATCAGCAGCAATCGTTCTGTGATAAGGTACTGTATTAGCTGGTCAAAAAAATAGCAACACCCAAATTTAAATTTAAAAGGAATCGCTTTTGAACTATAACTAGGAAATAAATTGGTAGGATTTATTAATTAAATAGTGCCCTGATAATTTAATGCTATTTTAGATGGTTGTTCTGCATTTAGCAAACAGTATTACGGGCAGAGGAAAACATTGCTCGGAAGCTATGCGAGAAACCATTTTGGCTCTACGCAATCAAGGCCAATCGATCCGATGTACCGCAAAATCACTCGAATGTTCACCAAGAATGGTTTTTAATGCTCTACACTCCAGAAAACTTTCCGAGACCAGAGGACGCCCGTCAAAAATATCCACCAAAGACAAAATATTCAGAGAATTAAAACGCGAAGTAGGACTTGAAGTGAGTGCCAGGAATATTCGTCGAACTCTGGTGGATGCGAAGTTATACGCTCGAGCTCCGAGGAAAGTGCCAATGCTCAAAAAAACACACACCCAGAAACGCATTGCCTTTGCCAAACACTACCACGTGCCACACGATCCCCTTCAGGCAGCGAAGCAGTGGAGAAACGTGCTTTGGAGCGATGAAACTAAGATTATCCTCTTTGGAATGGATGGTAAGCACTTTGTTCGTCGCCTAGCAGGAGAAGAATGCAATCCAAGGTACACAAAACCTACTGTGAAACATGGAGGTGGTAGTGTAATGATATGGGATTGTTTCTCTTGGTGGAGCGTAGGTCCGGTTTACTTCATCGACGGCATAATGACCAAAGAAGAAAATGGGCCGAAGAAAATATGCCGCTAAAATGGATCTTTCAGCAAGGCAACGACCCCAAGCATTCGGCAAAGCTTACAAAACTCTGGTTTGAGTAAAATAGTGTCGATGTTTTACAGTGTCCTTCTCAATCTCCGGACTTAAATCCGATTGAGAACCTCTGGAGCGAACTGAAGATTGAAGTTAATAAACACCGCCCCTTAAACAAACAAGATCTTTGGAGAATCGTCCAGGAAGTTTGGGCTTCAATGACTTTAGATAAATGTCGCAAATTAGTCGATTCTATGAAGAACAGAGTCGATCCTGTTATTAAAAATAAGGGTTTTGTGACTAAGTACTAATTTTCTTTTAAAAATATGCCAAGCAAAACACAAAGAAGTGCAGCGTAGTGTGAGACGTGACAAACAGGAGCGATAGTAGGACTGTTTACAGCATCACCAAGGAGCTCATTGGTGGTCGAAACTCCAAACAACACCCTGTGAAGAGTCTGGACGGTAACCTCCTGATTTCGGAAGAGGATCAGCTCAATAGATGGAGAGAACATTTTGCTTCAGTGCTAAATCACTTAAGACAATGGCGATATGATCTCAAATTCGAATGAGTATTCCGAAGCAACAAATTCCCGAATACGCACGGCACCTCCCAGCAAAACAGAAATTATGGCAGCAAACAAGTCCCTCAAGAAAACCAAAGCGGTGGGTATTGATGGCATCCCTGCCGAATTGTTTCAAGCGGCGCCAAACACATCACCAGATCTGCTGCATCCGCTAATACAGAGAGCTTGGGATAGCGAACAATGTCCACAGGAGTGGAAAAGGAGGATGATCATTAAGCTTCCGAAAAAGGGAAACTTGATGGTATGCGGAAACTGGAGAGGTATATGTGTTCTTCCAGCTGTAGCCAAAATAATAGCAAAAATAATTCTGGAGCATTTAGATTCTACTCTCGACGTCGAACAGGCAGGCTTTCGCGCTGGATCCTCCTGCATCGACCACATAAACACCTTACGGATCATAATCGAACAATGCGTTGAGTACAGGTCTCCGCTACATCTGTTGTTTATCGACTTCGAGAAGACTTTCGGCAGCTTGAATCGAGATGCTATTCGGCTGGCCTTGCGCAGGAGAGGCATCCCGGAAAAACTTATTGCTATTATTAAGGCTACATACGAGGGCGGTAAGAGTCAAGTCTTACACAACGGTAAGGTGTCAGAGGAATTTGGTGTCCAAAGTGGAGTACGTCAAGGATGCATTCTGTCACCACTATTGTTCTTGGTGGTTATCAGCGATGTACTCCGTGCAGCATTGACGGAAGGAAACAATGGAATTCGTTGGACTATGACATCTTACCTTAAACACCTAGACTACGCTGACGATGTTTGTCTACTTTCACATCGGATAACGCACCTTCATCTAATGGCCCATAACCTAGAAACTGAGACAAACAAAGTGGGGCTCAAAATAAACACGGCCAAAACAAAAGCCCTCAGCACTTCCAACACTAACGCTCAACTTAACATTGCCGGACAGGAAATCGAAAAAGTTCACAACTTTCTATATTTGGGAAGTGTGGTCTCGGCTAACCGCGGTGGCACCCAACTGGACGTATGCAGTAGAATCGGGAAGGCTAAAGCTGCGTTCGGTATGCTATCCACAATCTGGAAAAGTAATGTCATCAGCTTAAAAACCAAGCTGCGACTGTTCCGCTCTAACGTAGAATCTGTACTGCTGTATGGATGCAGTACCTGGAAATTGGACACTATTAACACACGCAGGCTGCAAGTCTTCAACGAACAGCTTTATATGAGAACGGGCCAAGAACCTATAAACATTACTATACGAAGGAGAAAGTGGCAGTGGATTGGACTCACCCTACGGCGCGAAGACAACTCCATTGCGAAATACGCCATGCAGTGGAATCCACTCACCCAAGCAGACAGAATAGCGGGACGCCCTAGGCAAACATGGCGCAGAACAGTTGAGGAGGAATCGAGCTGTCTAGGAATGAGTTGGAGGCAGCTCAAACGCGTTGCAGAAGTACGAACAAGATGGCGCGCAGGCGTGGTTGACGCCCTATGCTCCCCGAGGGGTTAAAGGACCTAAGTAAGTAAAATACATTATCTGAACGTTTTTCTCTGTTATTACTTGGTGTTGCTATATTTTTGTCCAGCCAATTACGCTATCTGAAGCGAGAAAGCTACTGGGGCTGAAGTTAGCGTCAGAACTATCCAGATTCGTCTCAACGAGATGGGTTTGCTAGCAAGGAGACCAGTGAAAAAGCCACTTCTGACCAGCAAAATGAAGAAAAAGCGCCTTAGCTGGGCTAACGAAAGGCAAAACTAGAGTGTTCAAGATTGGTCAAATGTGGTGTTCTCTGATGAGTCCAAGTTTAACCTAATCGGACCAAAATCTGTGAGTAATTCGAGGTTTTTTTTTTTCATATTTATGGGTGTTTTGAAAATCTTATGATTTTAATTTTTAAATTTCTTCCACAGATTAAAACTTTGAAAGAAGAATTAGGAATAGAATCCCTAATTTGGCCGGGAAACAGTCCAGATCTCAACCCCATCGAAAATGTCTGGGCTCTTATGGGAAAGAAGATCCAAAATAAAAAACTAAAAACCATGCAGCATCTAATGAGCATCATTGAAGAAGTGTGGTTCAATGAAATTAATAACAATTACCTCGGTAATCTCTATGCCTCCATGCCAAACAGGGTTCATGATGTCGTTAGGGTGAAGGGTGGTGCTAGTCTTAAATTATGTAAAAAGGTTTCTTAGTTAATAAAAATATGAACAAAGAAATTTTCTTTTCAAATTCTTGCTCTTTTTTTAATTTATGTATATTGATAGTGCATGGGTAATATCTGATATTTTGTAGTCTGATCTTCACGATCATTACTTCTTTTTCAATTAGGCTACGAAATGTATTGTTAAATTGGGGAATGTGTTAACTTAAATGTTAAACATCAAAAATACAAAGTGACTACGCAGTGATTAGTCATCATTTATTAGATTTCTTCCATTTTGTTAAAAATTACCATGTGCGGCTTTTTTTGTTCCGCGGGGTGTATTTGCCAGTAAGTTGGAACTAAAAAAGTATCAAAAATCCCAGTGAAATAGGAGTTATCTTTACCACTGATAAAAAATAATAAGTGTTGCTATTATTTTGACCATAACTGTATGTTATCAAGATGAGGGGGCAAACATACTATTCAGAAGTAGCACAGCAATCTCTAACACAAGACGACGATAGGGTGTCTGGTCACGGGAGAACTATGTTATCAAGTTGAGGGGGAAAACATACTATGAAAACTACGTGCCCGAAGTGATGTCCGTCTGAAGTCTGTTAAGAAGTAAGACAAATCTAGTGGCAAGAAAATATGATTTCATGTAAAAAAAAAAAAAAAAAAAAAGGTGAAAAGGAAAACAAAGAGAGTATTAGTCTTCTATGTGATGTTGGAAAAACAAAAATTTTAAACAAATTTCAGTTGGATATCTAAGAAAAGTTATGTAATGTTTGAAACTGTTTAATGATAGTTACAAAACAAAACAAAACAAAACAAAACAAAAGAAAATAAATCAAAATCTCTTCTTTTTTTAAAAAAAAAAAAAAATCATTTTATAACTTTAATACACTTAATTAAGTTGAATTGCCTCTTATATAGAGAATACTATTAGAAAAAAAAAAACATGTGATTTCAGTTAAAACAAATAATAATAACAATAATAATAATAAGTTTATAATAGCAATCACATCATTACGAAACACATAAAATATTTTTAATACTTTGCATCACTTTTTTTTAACAATTATTATAAATTACTTCAATGTTTCGTTGAGTTTATACACACCAATCGCACACATTTATATTTTTAAAATATTCCTTTCCTTTTTTTCTAAAAAAAAAATTGTAACAGAAATTGTGTTTTGGAAAACTTATTATTTACACAACATTGTTTATAACATTGTTCTTTATATAGATTTCTTTTCTTTCTTTTTTTTTTAATTTAATAATATATAATAGGTATTTTTTTTTTTTGTTTTTTTTTTAATTTACTACGAAACATATTTTATTTTACTTTCTGTTGATGTAGTTGAGTTAAGTTTTTTTTTTGAAGTGAAATTCCTTGAACATTACTGTTTTTTTTTTTTATTTTTTAAAGATTAATTAGAGTAGGTAGTTTGTGTTTAGATAGGTAATGCATTTTGTTTGATCTATCAATTGTTTCAAACAAAAATAAAATCTACCCACTAGGCATTTCTATAGTTGTTGTTGTTGTTGTTTTGTCATCAATAAATATATAATTAATTTTGTTATGTAAATATATAAGATAATTGGATTTTTTTTTTTTTTATTTTTTTAATCATTCACAATTTATGTTTTATTCTATCTTGTTTAATTATTTTGTTTTCACTTTTTTCTTTACTTAATTTAATGGAAGGCAAAACATGTGCTGAAGTAGACTTTTATTATTATTATTACTATTATTTGTATGACTATTAATATTATTATTATTATTAGAGGTTGGAGGAGGTAATTGAAGAATACTTAGATCATCAGCAACGGAATCATAGTCACTGGAGTCCTCTCCGTATAACTAGAAATATTCAATTTTAAGGCAATGCAAAAGAGAATGAGAAATTTTACTTTTGAAATGTGTTGGGAATTTTTCTTAGTTTAATACTCACCCGTAAATTATATGGATGTAGCTCACATGATGCGTGATGTCAAACGCAATCTTCCAGGGACATTAGTAATGGATTCACATACTCAAATCCTTCGAATTCAGTTTGATCGATCTTCTCAATGACACGACTGTAAAGTGGACAATGAAATCCGTAAGTTAATATGAAAATTACAAATTTTACACAATAAAAGCTTACATTTACCATAATATTATCTCAAGACAAAAAACAAATTTACAAGGAAATAAACAAGCTAACCAAAAAATAAAATAAAAAGTTGACTTCAATACTTACTCATCGTCTGGGGTCAATTGAACTGCCTCCTCTGTGAATTCGGGAGGGAAATTTGCCAAATCCCTGTCGGAATCTAATCGTGGCTTAAATGGAGGTGATACTTGCTTACGCTCTAGCTACATGGTGCGAAAAGAAAACATATGAAGATAAAAGAGAAAAAGAACAAAAGATTGAAAGAAAACAATGAAGCTAAGGGGGGAAATGGTAATGAGTTTGGTACGAGTATTCCCTATTCGTTCGATACAATCGTTACTGATAGCGAAAATCCCTAAAAGGTAACAAACCATCGATGTTTGCTATCTTCACTTAGCATTCCTATAATCACTAATAATATCCAATTCTAGGTCGGTTCTGACCATAATATCGTATCAGCTAAATTCTCGTACTCCGACCACACAGTTAAAGAAAAAACTATGGCAATACGCTGCCTTAATAGCTACTTTAGGAGTACTAACTGGTCGCCAAGCGTCCTCGATAGCGACGTGGACGCCACTGCTGGTATGATCACTGACACTATCCTCTTAGATATGAATGACTTTATTCCTAACAGAATAAAGAGCATTAAACCCAAGGCAAACTCGTGGATTAACCAGAGCTGTAAAGAGGCATAAGGTTGGAAGAAGTAAGTTTTCAGTCTTATAAAGCCAACAAATCTGAGGAAAACTGGAAAAAAAGTTTAAACAAGCCAGAAAAAACTGCAATGCCCGTATTCGAGGTGTAAAATTCTTACAAAAACATCCCAAAGGAAGAGCTTTCGTTTGTTGGCGGAGATTTGAACGAAAATGTCGAGAAGACAAACGAAGACTATGAAGACTGCCATGGAGGACTGGGGTACGGTACCAGGAATTCTCCAGGTGAAGACATCCTAAGCATGTGCAAGGCATACGGTCTTATCGTGCTAAATACCATGTTCGACAAACAAAGCCGGCACCTGATCACTTACAGCAGCGGCGGGAATGAACCCCAGATTGGCCAATTTCATGAAACCCCGAGTTAAAGATTGCAAAGTGATCCTGGTAGAGGCGATCGCCCAGCAACATCGTCTCCTCCTGACCGACATTTTTATAGAGACGGGGAAGAAAACAAATAAGCAAACAAAGGTTAGGTTAGCTAACTGTGTGCCTTGTTGACAGGCTTGTCAACAGCTCAGTTAGACCACTAAGAGTCTATTGTGCCCAATATTTAGAACCCTGGGAACCTAAAAATTTCAATCTTCGAGCGCTAGGCTAAACCACCCAGATAAATATGTAAATCTCAGGAGTTTTTTTTTTGGCTCAATGCTACCTAGCTCACCCAGTTCTGAAAAGAAGTATCTGTCAAAAACACGGCTTCTTTTGATGGCCAGAGCTGGCCAGGACAGGAGATGATGAACGGATTCTATTTCCTCTACGTCCCTGCAGCTTCTACAGTAGTCGTTATAAGGTAACCCTAGCCGTGCTGCGTGATTACCTATCACACAGTGTCCTGTCACGACACCAACAGATATCCGCATAGCTAAGATTGTTACATCTCTTTTTGTCGTAGACTGGCCATAATCGACACCAGGGTTCATTAGCTTCCTCGTTAGCCTCGATGTCTGTATCCCTGTATAGGGTACTAAGCGATACACTAGCTTCGGAAAGGGCCAGCGAAGAGCTTATAAGTGAACCTTCTCTGGCTAGTTCGTCCGCTTTTTCGTTACCGGAGATATCCATGTGGCCCGGTACCCAGCATATGGTCATCGTGATGGACGCTGAGATGACATCCAGTCGTTTATTTTTTAAAAATTTTTACGAGCTTGGATCTTAGTGATGTTGACTGTAACGCCTTAATGGCCGCTTGGCTATCAACATAAATTCTGATTATTTGCCGTGAAATATCTTCCTCAATAATCATATCCACAGCTTGTTTTATTGCAGCAATTTCGGCTTGGAAGACACTGCAACCATCCTTAAGTATAAACGAGCGATTCGAGACCCCGGCACCAGTACCGGCAGGCATTTTGGATCCGTCGGTAAAGATGGCCAGTTCGTTCTCGAAACTCTCCCTTATCCCATTCATCCCTGCTAGGAATTCTAATAGAGAACTTCCGGTTGCAGTTTGGCATGGGGATGATGTAGTCAGTCAGTTTCGGTCCGGAGTCTCAATATATTCCATCGGTTTAAAATTGAGGCATGACCGTAGGGTTTAGCTTTCCATAGACCGGCTTCCCTTAGTCTTAGTGCAAATTTGGTTGTCGTGTTCCCGCAATATAAGTCAAGTGGAAGAAGATTCAGTATTGTTTCCATAGCTGCTGTCGGTGTTGATCTCATCGATCCCGTCACCCCCAGACAGCCTGCCCGTTCAATCTTTGTAACGCTTTCAAGTTGGTATTTCTTTTCGAGCGTTTTCCACCAGACAATCGAACCATAGGTCAAAATGGGTCTTAATACTGTAGAGCCAGTGTACCACTTTAGACCTAAGACACCAAGATTTTCCGAAGGCTCTTCTTGAGTCGCTCGCTGAATACAGGAAGGAGCTTTCCGGATACCAAGAAAGATCGACGCTACGTTGAAACCGTTCCTTTTAAATATAACTAACATCTCGTCCACTACTAGAAGCCATAAGAGTGGTTAAAGTACTCCGCCTTGTGGGGTGCTTAACTAGCATTCTTCCCCTTATGCCACCTAATGTGGAGTTGATTATGCAGGTACTAAGCATTAATTCAATCAGCCCGCATATGCCCGAATGTATTTGGGCCCTGCGCAGACTGCCTACTATAGCTTCGGCACTTACTAAGGAATGCACCCATCATGAATTCCTTCACTTGAAGAGTGCTTTCTATGGTAGAGACCACTTTGTGAAGAGCAGTATCTACTGATTTTCCTTTTATATACGCATTATGTGATAGCCATGGAATAATATTTCCCCCCGATTCTTGTAACATTATAGGATGTATCTCGTCAATACCGGGAGCTTTATATAGTGCAAACGATTTGATTGCCCACAAAATTTTCTAATCGTCAATAAAATTGTCGATAGTTTGGTCTCAATGTTAGCTGGCGTAGATGTGATTGCCGGACAGTATGTCTCTGCCTCATCACAGCCAGGAAAGTGACTTTTCAGGAGAGCTTCAAGCGAATTCTCACAGTTCTTAATAGACACATGTAATGGAGCTTCGGTAAGAACCTTCCTCAATCGAACAGCCTCTGTGGTGCATTCAATGGAGTCACCAAAGCTTCTCCACGAATTTTTTTTAGCGAATCTTATTTCCTTTTTGAGAAGCTTGACGTTTTCCTTATGTGCATGTGGCTGAGAAAATCAACTGGAGATTCGTTCCCCAAAGTTCATTAACAATGCTCAATGCCAGCTTCTTGTGCAAAACGACAAAATTCTACACAGATAGCGACAGTATTGTGAAAAACTTCTGTACGAACAGTTTCCCCGGGTATACTTTCCAAGAGCCGATCCTAACCATGACGAAGTATCTGAAATTACTGTCGAAGAAGTTAGGAATGCGGTCAAATACTCAAAAAAAAAAAAAAAAAAAAAAGCGGTTGGGCCAGACGAGATACCCTCTGAGTTCTGGAAAAAGATGGGAGACATCGGGTCCAGATGGCCCATGATTCTTATCTCCAAACTTATGAGCAATGATCCAATGCCTAATCAGTGGAGGGAAAGTTATCTTCTTCCTTTGCACAAAGGAAAGGGCGATGCGCGAAACTGCGATAACTACCGTTCTGTCAAGCTGATGTCACACACCATGAAGATCGTTGAGCGGGTATTAGATGGCCGACTTCGGAAAATAATACGGCTATCTGATGACCAGTGTGGGTTTGTCTCGGGTAAATCAACAACAAATGCAATCCAAAGTATAAGGATCATAGTGGAAAAACATCGTGACTCATAAAAGGACTTGCACAGACAACCAAGAGATATTTTATGGGTGGCGCTAAGACAACGAGGAGTTCCAGAAACTTACGTGCGCATGATCATGGACATGTATGAGGGAGCAAGGACAAGAGTAAGATGTCCCGCAAGAGTCACTGAAGAGTTCCCAATCAAAGTCGGTGTACACCAGGGAAGCGTCCTCAGTCCTTTACTCTTTATTGCAGTCCTTGATTATTTGCTTGAAGGAAAAGTGACGGACCCCAAAGGGCATCAGTTATTCTTTGCTGACGATGAAAGATCAACCGTCCCTGCAACGAGCACTTGATGTATGGGTGGATGTTTTGGAGGGAAATGTGTACCGTATTAGTTCAAAAAAGACAGAGTCAAAAAGGCGATATCAATCAACGTTCCTACACAATTGCGCAAAAAAGGCAGACCAAAAAACAACTGGATCACACAAATGCAAAAACCCCAGCATTTGATTGGCCTCAGTGAGGAAGTGATCCGAAACCGGGAAGTCTGCCGGTACTTCTTGAGGTCAAACCGTCAAACCCCACAGACGGACCAGTAGGGATGCAGTGAAGTGGGAGGGTTGTGGTCCCTCTACTCCGGATCATAACCTCGAAGGAAAATAAGAAGGAGATTAAGTAAACATTGTAAAAAATAAATATAACTCCTTTACTGCTTATATTAAGCTAATAGTAAATAAATGAGGCAAATGTTTTGTTCATGCATTGAACATTACCAAAAGGACAAACGACTCTGAACCTCAAGGTAAGTCTTCACATGATTGCATATTGTCATTACTCCTACTCGTATTACTAGAGGATATAATGACACTTTTTGTGTAGTCGCTGCCGGTCGAAAAACGCAAAGCGCTGGATAATCCCCCCTCCTATTGCCGATGTCTTCAACATACTCTACAGATAATCATGCCTTGACCTTAAGCCATTTTCACAAGCTGCTTAATGCTAAGGCACATACTGCTCAGCTAAAATGAGGTGAGAGTTGTTTTATCCCAAAGCAGAACAAAACCCGTGTAACACCCAACACGCCTACCTAAAAGTTAAATCCGTGGAGACAGCTTTACATGAAGTTGTATCAAACATAGAGAAAAGCGTTCACTATAGAGAATAGAACCTAAGATAATAATAACGAAATGGATTGAGACAATGCTTAATGGCAGTTATTAATTCACAGATAGACGGGAGTACAATAAAGAAAACAGTTACGAGAGGTACTTCACAAGGAGAAGTCATTTCACTTCTCGTGTGGCTTCTTGCCATTAACGAAACTATGAAAACTCTAAAAAGAACAAAGTGATACGCAGATGACATAGCAATCCTGGATCTCTCTACACTACAGGTCAACTCAGAGACAAAGACAAAACTGATCCTATTCACCAGAAAAAGGAAAAGAGATAATTTCAACCTAACAAAACTTAATAGAACACCTCTGAAACTCTCCAATGAAGCTAAGTATCTTGGAACCATTCTAGACTCAAAGCTTTCGTGGAAGCGGAACACAGAGGAGCGTATGGAAAAAGCACTATGTGCGTTCTACGCATGCAAGACTAATCCACTATATGTATACAGCGATCATTAGGCCCATATACGTACTTACCTAAGGAGCACTGAGATCAAAACCACAAGCAAGGTTAGAAATAATACTTCACCTTCTTCCCTTGCAGGAGTACATAGAAGGCCTGGCAGGCAAAAGCGCAATCCGTCTTAAGGCATCCGGTCAAAAATGGAAATAGAAACCGGAGTAGGAGTATTCTGCGAACCCTTACAGATTAACGACTCTTACAATCTCCCAAATGAATACAGTGTCTTTCAAGCTAAAATCTTTGCCAGTGATAGAGCAGCGTTCAAGAAGCTGACATTAATCCATGGGGCTCGGCACACAGAATAGTGATGACGAAACTAAAGGGTTGTAGCACCCCTCCAATAACATGTCCAATAATGCTGAGATCCATAATAGAGCACCTTTTCCCCCAAAGACCAGTTACTATGTGCAACATCATAAGGCAAGTCAATGCAGAGGATATCCCATTAATTACTAAAGGCATGCGGTAAGATAGGCGACCATAATGCGCCCGGATCCGACGGCATCCCAAATAAGGCACTAATAGCGGCCGAAAAAAGAGACACAAAAAAGTACTGTGCAGTGGTAACGCTGTATGTTTACGCATTTAACTCCGCGAACTGGGCGTTCATTAGAAGATCACTCGCCAGGATGAATACGCCATATTACTTGCTGCGTATAGTGGCGAACTATTTCAATAACAGAGTATTATACTGATGAAGGGGTAAAATACTACAACGTCACTGCGGGAGTCCCACATGGATCGGCCTTAGAGCCGCTACTCTGGAACATCATGTACGACAAAGTGTTAAAATTAACAGTGCCCGATGGAGTAACAATAATTGGATTCGCTGATGACATTGCCATCGTGGCAGTAGCAAAACAGATCCGTTCAATCGAATCAGCTGCAAATGAAGCAATAGCTCGGATAAGAGATTGGCTAGTTTCCGTCGAACTAGAACTAGCCGACCATAAAACAGAAGCTGTCCTTATAACCAGCAGGAAAACTGTAGAATTCACGAATTTTCAGGTTGGTAACCAAACAATCAGGTCCAAAGAAGCAGTTAAATACCTTGGAGTAATGCTGGACAACAAACTGCAGTTCAAAAAGCACGTTGATTATTCAGCAAAAAAAAAGCATTGCAAATACAGGGAGCACTCTAGCGTATACTGCCTAACTTCGGTGGACCTGGATGCACCAGAAGGATACTGCTCTCCAGAGTTGTCGCCTCGTTTCTGTTATGTGCCGCCCCAGGCTGGGTGCAGGCACTAAGAACGAAGGTTGGACTCTACGCTCTACGGACAATCAGCGGCTTTCGAACCATCTCAGACGAGGCAAAAATAGCAGCACTATAAACACGACAGCGGACGAATTCCCCAGATGGAACCAACGGTGACGTGATAAATCTCCGGAGCGGAGATAGCACCTTATTCGGGCTTTTTCGACATATTTGGAGTTCAGGCCGATAAGGATTTCCAAGAATTAGTTGGGGCCTTGGAAAAGAGATGGTGATGAATAAGCAGTGCTCACATCCCCAAAGTGGGTTACTGACATCGGTATAACAGACCGATCGTCCTAGAGGTTTCTAGAACGAAACTTTCGAATGGAACTGGTCCACCAGGTTGGGGGTTGTGCCGCCCGACCATGGAAAAAACAACTTATTACGAAGCAACAATAAGCTTCGGAAATGGACGGATTTACTGATGACGAACCATGCAAACAAAACGAGATGAACGAATTTCGGATATGTACGTCGAATGTTAGGTCCCTTAATAAACCACGTGCAGCTGAACAATTAGCGGAGGCCCTAAACTGCTGCAAAGCACATATCAAGACGTGCGATGGGATGGGCCGGGCAAAAAGAGGATGAAAAATTGCGATATCTATTACGGCGATTGTTACCGGCAACAAAAGCAGCGGCTATTTGGATGTGGATTCGTCGTTGGAGGCAGACTTAGGCAAGGAGTTGTCGTAGCTAGTACGCAGTTCCCGCATATCGATATTCACTATGGAACTTGGAGATCTCCTGATCAATCAACTGTCAACCAGATTGGCCACATTGTGATCGACCAGTATTATGGATGTCCAAACTATCCGAGGGGCCAATATTGACTCGGACCACTACCTTGTTGTAGCCAAGCTACGGTTAGGGATATCACGGAACTCCGCCAAAACAAGGAAATATTGTGAGGAAGTTTGACGTTGGACTGCTACAATCGCAAGAGATCGCCAAATCCTTTTCCGATCGAGTCTTCCTGAATCTGTTAAGAGGTCCTATGCCGCCAGTAGAATATTGAAGACCAGTCGCAACATTGTCAAAAAGCCATCAGGGATGCCGCCTCTCCACTTTGTTTCACTACTTTCGCATACAAAGCGGCACTGCATAGAAGGACTAGAGCTGCTCGCGAGCTCTACGAGCAGAAGAGGAGAGACCAACACCGGCTTCTCAGGAATAAAAAGAAGGAGCATGAGAAGGCGCGATCGAGGAAATACAGAGATCCTACTGCAGGAATGAGGTTCGGAAGTTTTATAAAAGGGTGAAAAGAACTTGTCAAGGCTACAAGGCCCGAACCGAAACCTGCGAGGATGATCAAGGGAACATCGTAGTAGAAACGCAGTCGATGCTGAGGACATGGAAGAACCATTTCTGCAGACTCTATAACGGCGATGGCGAATCGAATCCCGCTGTCAGACAGAATTCAACCTGGACGATGTAGATCAACATTTCCGTCCACCCGATCTAGACGAAGTGAAGATAGCCAACGAAGTTCAACAAAGCTGCTGAAGTTGACGGCCTAGCTGCCGAACTGTTTAAAACGGCCGGCGATCACTTCAGGAGCTTCAAATCGATACCCACCTCCTTTTCATCGATTTTAAGGCCGCATATGACAGCACGAGCTATATAGGTTGGTGGGATGTCTAGTTTTGACATCCCTGCCAAACTCGTCCGTTTGTGCAGGATGACGATGGAGAATGCACGCTGCTCCATCAAGGTCGGTAAAGACCTCTCCGAGACCTTTGATGTCAAAAAATGATTCAGACAAGGCGACGCGCTGAATCATACGATTTCTTACATCGTTCTTGAAAGAATAGTGCAAAACTCACGTGCTAACACCAGAGACACAATCTTTCAAATGTCTGTCCAATTACTCGCATACGCCGACGATATTGACATAATCGGAAGAACGCAGCCCGATGTCAGTGGCGTTTTCGTGAGTATTGAGGCGGAAGCGGCGAAAATGCGTTTAACGACCAATGAGGGCAAGACCAAGTATATGCTGTCAACAAGAAAGGACAACCAACATCAACGTCTCGGGCAGAACGTTACCGTAGACAGATATAGGTATTTAGGGACTTTCTCTACGGAGGATCCGCTATAAATTCAGACAACGACACGAGCGCTGAGATCAAACGAACTCTTGCCAACCACTGCTTCTTTGGGCTAAGAAGGCACCCTGACCCTTTATAAAACCCTGATCATACCAGTCCTAGTCTATGTGTGGTTGAGGTGGTTGCTCTTGGCTGTTTTGAGAAGAAAATTCTTCGGGTGATTTTTGGTCCCATCTGGATAGATGGTAAGTGGAGGAGGAGATACAGCGACGAACTGTACGGGTTGTACAGCAACATCGACTAAGCCAGGTAGGTGAAGGTTCAACCAATGCTCCGAGGAAGACCGCAACTCAGGTGGCACATGCAAGTGGAATCTCAACCAACTTAGCGTGCGAAACTGGAGGCAGCTACCTAAAGATAGAGCTGGCTGGAGACGCTTGCTGGTTGAGGCCCAAGTGCACCCCGGACTGTAGCGCCGCCTTAAGTAAGTAACTAAGAATTGTGCAGGCTAGTAGCCCGGATTACTAGTATCTTTATAAGAGTACCACATCCATTGGCGAAGCAAAAAAAAAATAAAGCCCTCCCAACTTAACCTAACCTATTGCCGATGTCACTTTCGATTCTGGAAAAGCGGCTGCGATAATTCAACTCTGGTATCCTCTAAAAGCGATGAGCACACAAAAGGGGAGTGTACGAAAAAATGTGTACAACTCTGTTGAAATGGACGATGCTATCAGTGTGGATTCAACAGACGACTTCGGTAATAAAGGCGAATAACACCTTTTACGTAGAATCGTTGAATTACACAAATGATGCTGTAGAATAGATGAGAATCTACACAAAATTTTGTTTAACAATGAAACAGGAATCAGGGTTTAATTTCCACTGCAATTCCTATAATTTATTCCTTTACACTTTAAACTTTATGAAAATTGAAATGAAGTAATATTTCTAGTTGATTCTACCAGAATATGAATGATAAAAGAAAACATTCATTTTGATGAGAGAAGAAATAAATGAAATAATGGAAAGCAAACAAACCCAACGTTACTGCTGGCGCGTTCCCATGAATCTGAAAACTTCTTACTCAAGTACTAATACATTTTTTTTTTAAAGAGCTAAAGGTATATTATGTAGGGGAAGATTTAATGGTAAATATACTATGAAAATTGGGCGGGGATACATCTAAATTATTCACAATCAAGCAGAATATAAACATTTAGATGTTGAATATAAAAGAAAAAATATTAAACATTTTTTAACGAATATTTAGCAAAATGCGATGAAACATTTAGCAATTTTCAGTTTAGCTTTAAAAAATACAATCGATGGTTATATTATGAAGTAGATTATACGATTATGAAACAACGGCAAGAACGTAAACAGAATAAACAATATTTAGCAAAATGCAACAGATTTTTTTTTTTTTTTTTTTTGTTTTAGTCCATAGACAATCAGGATAAAGAAAAGAATAAAATTAATATTTTAATATTAAATAAAGAAAAAAAAAACAGCACATTTTTTCCGCTCTCATAACACTCAACACTTACGGATCCTCTGGCGTCAATTCAGCCGGTTCTCTGGTAAATTGAGGATCAAAATTCGTTGACATATCCGGATCGCCAGGATCAAATGTCGGTATGAAAGGCGGTTGAACTTCCTTTTGTGCAATCTTAAGAATATTTTTTTTTTTTTTAAATTGTATATATACCGAAGTGTATTTGTTTCAAAACAAATAAAAAATAAGGAAAAGGTAAAGAAGAGAAAAAAATAATCAACTAGAAAATTATCAATATCTGATGGGATTGGAGAAAAGTGGAACGTATTTGTTAGTTTCAATCGCATGCTGATTTATATTCTTTGTGTTTTTGTTCTGAATTCATTTGGGATTCTGTTTTTCCGGCTCTCTTTTGTGAGGGGAATTTATTGTATTATTTTTTTTATTTTTTATGTTTTCCATAGGGGGAGGAAGAAAAACAAATACCTAAACCTATGAGAATATATCCCTAGTCTTTTGTTGAGTTATTCACAAAAAACCGTGCAAAATTACGTGTATCAGGGGAGAGAGAGAGAGAGCGAGAGAGGGAAAGAGAGAAAGAGAGCTCATTTGAGATGAACTAAATCGATAGCCTTACCATTTCCCAGTCAATACTCTTAAAGAACGGATGATTGACAATATCCATGAAGGCCGATTCACGATGACAGCCAAGACGATCGGCTGGATTCTTGTTGAGGAAACCTTTAAGGACCGATGCGGCCTTTACACTCAGCGAGCGTGGTATACGAATTGTCTTTTCCAATATAACTTGAAATAGGTAGTCTTCCGTGTTCTAAATAAATAGATAAAGAGCCAAATTAATTTTAATTTAAAGCAAGAAATTGTAATATACAGGGTGTCCATCTTGAACGGTCTGATCCAACGCTATAACTTTAAAACGGCAAAAGATATCGTCACAAATTTAAAGACAATGCTCTAGTTGTACAGGGTGTAACTAACTAATTGTTGATCCCAAAATTGCTTTTATATTCTATTACAAGCAGAGGTCTCTAGATGTATAAAAAACAAAGCAACTTTGGGATCTAAAATGTAAAAATTAACTACACCCTGTAGAAGTAAATCCCTTTATTTACTATTTAATTTCATATCATTCACCATTTAAAAGTTACAAAGGGTTTGATTCCATTTAAATTGAACTCCCTTCATATGATAATCTTTACTTGATCAGGATTTTCGGAAGCGCCAGCAATGTCAAACGGACTACGCCCGGCCAACATCTCGTAGAGCAGCACTCCCAACGCCCACCAGTCTACAGAAAAACCATAATCCTCGCCTCTCAATATCTCTGGAGCAATATAGTTGGGAGTTCCACAAAAAGTGGACGTTGTGTCACCAGGCCGTATACCCTCCTTGCACATACCATAATCAGTTAACTTAATATGACCCTCATGATCGAGCAACACATTGTCGAGTTTCAAATCACGATAGATGATACCCTTTTCGTGCAGGAAATTCAACGCCAAACTTATCTCAGCCGCATAGAAACGTGCATGCTCCTCGGGCAAACGTCGCTGCCGCTGCATGTGGAACATAAGATCCCCACCACGTACAAACTCAATGACAAAGAACAAACGCGATGGCGTCTGGAAGCATGAATGTAAACCAACCAAGAATGGATGATTCGATGCCGTCTCAAAGACATGCTTCTCAGTTTGAACCCAATCGATGTCTTCATCATCGGTGACCAGCGCTTTCTTGATCACTTTCATAGCGTAAATACGACGAGTCTTTTTCAGCTCAACCATAAGCACTTTAGCGTAGCTGCCACGACCGATAACCCGAATCAACTCAAAGTCATTGAGTGAGTATTGCCTTTGGGTGCCCGGTTCAAGTTGTTCTTCGATATTTTGGACGGCTTCCACGGCCACTGAGTCACACGGATCGGGTAGCACTGCTGGCGGATAATCGGGTATGGGTGGCAAAACCTCAGGTAGACCAGCATCTGCATTGATATCATCACGTTCTTTAACCAATGGTTCTACATGCTCATTGGTACAATGCTTCTGTACGAGTTTATGGCATTTCTTGTGCACAAGCAATTTACATTGAATGCACTTGAAGCCTTGACGACCTAGACCCCAAATACGATCTTGGCAGTAGGCACAGAATGCGCGCTATAAAATAAAAATATTTAAAAGCTATTCTCTATCACATACTGAGGACTGCACTCTTACCCTATTGAAGCGTTTGGCTTGGAAAATATGACCATTGATGCGATATAATTTGCGCCATCTTCTTGCTCCTCGTCTATAGATGCTACCTGTAAGCAATTGTTATACTATAGTTGGCGATTTGAAAATTTTAAATTAAAATGATACGTACGATCTTCACCAACGCATGACATTCCTGGCGCTGATGGAACATTTGGGAATACTGTAAAAAAAAAAATCACAAATTATATATTACACATATTTTGTCTCGGTTTTCTGTTTAAAAAAAAATTAACTTAGTTAGACTCTTCCTAAAATAAGAACAAAGATGGTGGAATAATAAATAAACTCTATACTATTTTGTCAGGTTTAACTCTGCTCTATGCATACGCCAAGCTAATCTACATTTCCTTAATCTCGTGACATTTTGCTCATCACTATTCACAACCCAATAAGTAGAAGAATCTTTTAACTTTCAAAAAAAGTTCATCTAAATCGGTTCATTATACCCACTAGTTAAACGAAAATGAAAATGTTTGGTTACCTACATCGTACATTCCTGTATAAACGTACAAGAAGAGAAGAAAATAAAGGAAACAATGAAAGCAAATATTCCGTAGGTACTAAGCACACTCACACACAAACTCATCCACTGTTCCACTGCAGTTGGCAGTGGTACTACTCACTGAATTAAAGTAATTGTTTTTGTGTTTTTCTCTAGGTGAAGGACACAAACTAATTATTTTCATTATTCAAGGATAGGATAACGTACAAATGTGACACAGTTTAAAATCTTTGTTAGTGAATACTATTTGTGTGCGGTTGGGAAAAGGAAACAGAATTCACTTCAATGCGAAAGAAAAAAACAAATTCACCATCTTTGCCATGAAGAGCAAGTCTATTGTGTCACTGTTTCAAGGAGACATGCATCTTCCTGACGTCACAGTCAACTCTGGTGTAACATGCCATGACAACACATCTTAAGTCGCCAAACTAGCACCAATAAATCTGAGTTCTTTATTTAGAAAAAAAGTGGGCTAGATATGACTTCAACATCAATCTAAAAAGTAAGACAAAAAATACCGCAATGTCCCAAAGACAGTAAATCTTCGTGGTCTTTCATTAGAAGAATTAAAGGCCCTGCCACATCAATAATTCTGCGGCTTGTCTACAATATCGCAGACTCCAAAGAAAAAGCTAATCTGCTAGCTGCAATATTACAACTTGTCTAGCAGCTTTCTGTCTCTCTTTTCATCTATACAGAACCGAGTTGACTATTCGTTAGGATAAATATATTTCCGAAGTAGTTCATTAGCTCATTCCTTAAAAAGCTCTGAATTGTAATAAATCTTCAGGTACAGATGCTATCTTCCCCTTGTTTTGACCAAAACTCTGTTCCATCTCTTATGCATGTCCAGCAAATTCTCAAAAAGGGCAAGAAAACCTTCCCTTCTAACAACCGATCCATAGAATAAACGTCAATGCTTTTGAAGGTCATTGTCAATTTCCATTTTACGAAATATATCGAAGGAAACCTAATGGTATCCGGTATACCTGTCCGAAAAATGAAACCAATGAATTGAACAACAACATGGTGAATGTAAAGTAGTTGCTCTTAAGATAGATAGCTCTCTCATAAATTAAATCTTGATGGCGTCTCCTCAAAATAGATAGAAAATTTTTTCAATAGTCAATCAATAAAAAGCTATTCTAGATGGATGTAATTCTACCCCCTTCGCAATAGCGAATGTCAACCGAATTCAAGTCTGACATTTATGCAATCATCGATTGGGATACGAAAGGCCGAGTTGAGTTCAATGCGTCAAAAAGTTAGCGTAGTCTCTTACTCGCATCTCTGAAGCAAGATATTAACGGATGGGTGGAGTTTATGTTGAGGAATCTGATGGGATTACAATGATTAGCGTCTGGCGTCGCTAGGATCCACAGATTTCAGATGTTGCAAAAGGTGATGCTGGATGCCTAGGAATCCTTAAAAGATTTAAACGATTTTCCACTCCTGGCGACTTGGCTCACATATTTGGGTGCGATCTCCTACCAGTGTTTGAGTTTACTCGAGTTCAGCGACAAGGATGTACATTGATCGGTCTAACAAACTTTAAATGACAAAATCCTAAGTGATGCAATTTACATACCTCCCCTCCTTCTCCTATACAAAACACAAGTTATACCTAGGCTTGGGTATTGTTCTTTCGTTTGGAGTTCGACCCCAAAATACTTTTTCATCTATTTGACACTATATGGAAAGATCCCTAGAAAATTGACAAGTTCTTTCTACTAGGCAAGCCTTCAGAGTTCCTTATGTTCACCTGGCAACTGCACGAATACGTATCTATCAAAATTCGTTTTTAGAGTTCGTTCCCTGGCAGCATACTTCCAGAAGCTTTTAATCTCCAGCTATTCAGAGTAAAATCAACGGGCAGCTACTGGCATCTCAGAGAGCTTCCCCACTGTTATAGGTTCGCATTGTCTGGGAGAAGATCTAACAAAAAAACATACAGATCCTATAATACCCCTCATATTTTTACCCAGTCGTTCTGTGTTTTTTGGTTGAAGTACGTTTAGCGATTTCACTTTAAATTAACCCTTTTGAAATTGGAATAAAGCTTTGCAATTGGAATACACCATTTTTTCAGTTGGAATACACCTTTTTCCAGTTGGAATACATCCTTTTGCAAATGGAATACATCTTTTTACAATTGGAATACACCTCTTTGCAATTGAAAAAGGTCTATTAAAGTGACAATGTCTCGCTACTTAAAGCAACTTGATATTTAAGAGATTTAATGAGAAAAGCTGTTGAAAGGATATTTTCCTAAAGAAAAGTGGGCATGGTCGCCGTCATTTGTAACCCTAATTCTTGGATTCTAATCAAAAACTCAGTTATCACTTTAAACAGCTTCCAAAAAGTAGAATCTTATTTTTTATTTATTTTTTTAACAAAATGCCTAAAGTTGTCTAGCACGCCATATGCTTACCGATGTAACTTTTGGCTGTTCTGATATTCAAAACATTATTTACTGTGGACTGATTTGGGGTCGCATTCAAATCGGCATTATCGAATATAAAAAAAAACCTGTCCTATAGCCACTCTGAAGGAGCTAACTTCAACAACAGCGACAACAACAACAAACACATGACAGAAAACTTAATTTTATAATACCAAAGATCATTTCGACTTTCTCCACTACAAAAACTTTTCCATTACTTTACAAAAAATGACTGACCCCGCCTTCAAAGAAAAATAACAAAACGTTGAAAAACAATTTGTATGTTCCGCCCTCCAGCCATACTTTCGTCCTTAAATCGTTTTCTTATTCACTAAAATTGTCGAAATAACCATTACAGATTTGCCACCTTTAATTTCAGATTACTTCCCAAAAAACGTCCGATAAAATTCATCCTTTTGTATTTCGATAACATTATAGTAGGTCAAATTACGCATTATGCTTTTAAGTTTCCTGCTTCAAAGTCAATTAAGCCCGGAAGCCTCACCATATCAATTTGCTAAATTCCCGCATTAAAACAACAAGGACAAAATAATTGTGTAACAAAAAAGAAAAAAAAAATAATAATGAAGCTCATTTCTTCTAATGAGTTAATAGAAAAGGAACAGGAAGTGAAACGCTTTAGAAGGCGTGTGCACACCCTATTAGTCATTTGTGCGTGAAATTGTGTTTATTAGAAAATAATGATAATTACTGAAGGTATAGATTTTCAAAGAAAATGCTTATTGTTTCAAAATTTTGTCGTAGGGATTAATGAGCGAGCCCTTACTACAAACAATCGATTCTTAATAAGTATACAGCAAAACCTCCTAATTGGGACACTCCGCAATAGGGACCCTTTGAGTTTTCTTACAACACACCCTCTATAATCGGAACATACTCTCCTCCCTTCATTCTTCCATCGGTTTTAGAGACAGTCGTGTAGAATTTCCAATCTTGTCCAAAAGAGATGTTGGCCTCGATTTGTATACCCTATTCCAGAGGGTAAAAGTTTTAAAATTCTCCTACAGACACGCCCATCTTTAAAAATATACCCTTTTTTCAATATTTTTCTTACTATAAACTGAACGAAATATACATATATAGACGTTCGCATTCCCTACAATTCGTCCATAGACTGTATAGTGCCACGCCCACATTTGGGAGTGTTTCCCTTAGAAAAACAAATTTTTAAGATCTTATCAGGATCCATGAACTTCGGTAGCAAATAGCGACAGCCACGCCCACTTTTTCCTAAGAAGTCATCAAATCAGTTTTTCTATTCCATACTCTGTAATAGAAAAATACGTACATACATCACTGCATTTTAATTAAAAGGAATGTAATAGAAGATGAGGGATAGGGTATCTTACGATTCATTCCAGACCAATTGTAACTTTTCTGTATATTTTTTTATGAATACACTAGGGGTTATTTGATTACTCTCACATGAATCATAATGTAGGGATACTATTTCTTTGAATCCATTTGGAGGGAATTTTTTTTTTTCTCTTATGGTATGCTACCTGACGGCAAAGAAACAAAAAAGAAATGACAATTTCCGTTTCACATTTTGTGTCTGCTTACACACGGACACTTAATTACCCTCATCAATTGTTTTGAACATTCAAAACGAAGGGTGCTTCAAAATAAATAAAAGTGTGTTCTGTTTTATTGGTACTTTTTTTTATTGTCAACTAGCAGACCAGCCCGACTTTGCCCGTGCCAAACATCCACCAGACACTCTTCCGTGGTTTATCTGTTTACAGATTGTAGCCTGTATTAGAACTTTATAGCTCACAATATTGTACCAAAAGAAGAGATAGATAATAAAGTCACACGTACTCGCACCTAAAGGGTGTCCCAAAATTAACGCAAGATTTGAATTTTGCGCCATTTGTGCGGTGAAGTGTTGCCAACGAAAAAAAAAAAAAAAGCGTGACAGCTGATAGTTCAGGGTTATTAAAAATGGAGAGCTACACGAAAGAAAAACGCGTTTTCATTGTTGAGCAATATTTTAAAAATAATGAAGGTTTCGCAGATACAGTTAGCAATTTTCGTACAAAATATGGTCGGAATAGTGATTTAACTTCATCAACTGTGAAGAAACTAATTCAAAAATTCAGATCTTAGACACTCTGGCCACCTTAAAACAAGTCGTTTAACACAAAACATCGAAACAGTTCGTGAGAGTGTTGTTGAGAGTCCAGGAACATCAATTCGGTGCAGTGGTCAAGAATTGAACATTTCGAGAAGCCCTCTACAGCGTATGCTCAGGAAAGATTTAAATCTTCATGAATACAAAGTTGACTCAAGAACTGAAGCCTACTGACCTCGCACAGCGAAGAGAGTTCGTTGAATGGATTATGGAACAACAACAAATGGATGCTGATTTTTCAAACGGAATCATCTTCAGCGATGTGGCTCATTTTCATCTTAGTGCCTTTGTTAATCGTCAAAATTGTCGAATTTGGGCTTCAGAAAATCCACAAGTGATTGTTGAGAAACAAATGCATCCACAACGTGTCACTGTTTGGTGCGTACTTGTCATCTTTGAAAATGCGGCTGGTCAGGCAATAACAGTTAATGGCGCTCGCTATCGCGGCATGATAATCCAGTTTTTTGTGCCTAAATTACATGATATGGACGTGGACGACAAGTGGTTTCAACAAGACGGTGCCACATGTCATACAGCCCGAAAAACAATTCAATTACTTCATGAGTCATTTCCTGGTCGTGTAATTTCCCGCTTTGGTGATCAGAATTGACCGCCCAGATCATGCGATTTAACGCCGTTGGACTTTTTTCTTTCAGTTTTTTTTTTGAAGTCTAAGGTTTATGACAACAAGCCCACGACCGCACACGCCTTTAAGGAGCAAATTGAGCGCTGTGTCAACGAAATTCAGCCACATTTATGCAAAAAGGTGATGGAAAATTTCGACAAAAGAATGCGTATGTGCCAAGCCGTGGAGGCCATTTACCCGATATGCTATTCCATACATAACCCTATACAGTATACTTTATTAATCAATAAAGCATTTACAATTTTTAATTAAAAATCTGTGTTTTCTATCAAAATTACTTCTTGCGTGAATTTTGGGACACCCTTTATAGTATGTTCTTCAGTAGATAACTCCGATTTTAAATTTAGAGAAAATCATTATAACACTTTTTTTTTTAAATAAAAATACTTTGACCATTTTCCAAAACTTAGTATGCCATGACCTTGCATATATCAAATTAATTTCGAACAAAATCAGTTGAAACCCGTTAAACGTATTTTCTGAGAATTGAGAGATCCATTTTATTCAGTTACTCTATCATAGATCAAAACCAAAACTTGCCCGAGTAAAAAACAGTTCTGTAAAATGAACATAATCGTGCACACACTCATCCACTGGTGCGCTATTGATTGCAACGCTATTGCTTGCGAGTATTTCTGTGTAAAAACTTATATAGGCTGATTCAATTAGAGGTTACAATTTAAATTTAAAACAAAACACATTGGTTTTTGGTAAACAGCTGATATTTTGATGAAAAATGATATCGGCCAAAGAGGCGCCACGGCCGGCCTTGAAGACGTCCACCCTTTTTTGAAAGATCTCGAAAATTATGGGAGATGTTGGCAGCACAACAAGAATGACAACTGAATTAGAACGTATATCAATTTTACACGAAGCGTCAAATTGTGGAACTTGAGTAAGAAGGAATACGAAAGAATCCGCAGTATTGCAACCTGTCAACAACAGTGGAATGTATCCGTAAAGGGGAGATGGACACATCGCCTTATACCAGAGATCGATGTATGCATAAAACGGAAACACGGCGAAACTACCTCTTCAAATGCGGACATGAAACTATCCCAAACTGTCCACATTGTGAAAATGTTCCGGAAAATGCGGAACACGTGTTTTTTTCATTGCCCACAGTATGAAAGCGAGAGGATCGTTCTTCGGGACTAATTTAGGGAGTAGCCCACTCCCGAGAATGTCGTAAATTACATGCTTCAGAATGACGAAAACTGGACCATCGTAAGTAACGTGGCGGTACGCATCACTCAACGACCTTAGTGGGGTGCCAATCACCTAAGAACACAAAAGACGTGGAAGAGAACGTAGCCTAAAAGGCTAATTATCCCCACGAAGTAATGCATAATGGCAGTCCCGCGGGGAGAGTGTTTCGAAATGTGTGTAGGGTGTGGTTTACTAGGCGTATTCCTGGGCTCTATCATTCAGGTTTACGAATCGTGCATGCCAGTACCCCGGGCTACTGGTATCTATGAAGAATACAAGCCCTTTGGCGCAAACATCAAACAAATAAAAAAATAAACATAACCTGAGGAACTCGGAGTTGATCCTGTCCCGTCATCACACTGCTATTGGTTCCGTCATCGTATGCACTGCAATTTCGTTTCATGTCGCAATAGATTTGTTTATCTCATAAGGTCGGCAAAAATTAGCGGATTATATTGAACTTCTAAAAATACTGAGAATAAATTTCCACGAAATGTTCAAGGGACAACTACAGATTTTCCAACAAGATAACGCAGCCATCCACACAATAGCACGTATTAAACAATGGTTTGCAGACAATAAAGTGGATATTTTCGATTGGCCAGCTCTATCTCACAATCTAAATATAATCGAGAATTGTTGGGGATGGCTATCACGAAAAGTTTACACAGAAAGAAGACAGTTCAAAAATAGAGAAGGTCTTATAATAGCCATTGAAGATGTTTCTGAGAAAATCCCATTACATTATTAAAAAAAAAAAAAGAAAAAAATTGTATCGTTCCTTAGAAAATAGTCTTGTTGAAGTGGTACGTAGTAATGAAGGACCTACAAAATATTAATAACAACCAAAAATATTGAAAAAAAAGGAAAAGCATTCGTTTTATTATCTATTTTTATAGAATGGAGAAAGGAGATTTCAATTTTTCTCATCTTCGTCATCATGTAGCATAGACCAATAGAAGAAATTTTCACGAAATGGATTCAAAGAAATAATACCACAACATTTAGTCTAGTCATTATACGTAAAAAAGAGGGGTTTTCAAATAAAATTCGTACAAGTCCGAATTGTCATTGAAATTGTATACTTTCACAAAAAAAGTTGTGCTCTGACCGGCGTGCTCTGTTTTTTTTTATAATTTGCGCTCGCCAAATGGTATATGAATACCAATAAATTATTTCAGAGCACGGGCGTTTGTAGAAATTGAGAGAGAAAGAGAGAAAGAAAGATTGGTGTGGTGGGTTTGAAACTTAGGTGGCATTAAGTTTCAGTAAACTCCAAGGGTGGCGTCCAGATAACTGGGGAGCTTGTTTGTTTTGCTTTTTGTCGTTGCTCATGATTCACAGTATTTTTTTCCCTTCACCCGATGTCATCATCACGATCAAGTTGCATTTAAGCCATATGACCACCCTACTGCCAGTTTTATGCCTTCACAGTAGAGTTGACTTAGCTTTCGCAAGTGATCGACGATGATGTTACCACTACACCACGGTACAAAAGAAGTGAATAATAGTTTCCTCCTCCTCGTCGTCCATGCAGCTTCTAAGGAAATTATTTGAGTAAACGCCAAGTCTTGTAGCGTGCTTGCCTATTAGACAGTGTCCAGTAATGACACCTATTGTGGCGCTTGAAAATAGGCAGCCAAAATACGAATATGCGTATTGCAAATGAATTTCTCACATCGGGCATACAGTGCCTTAATACCATCAAAAAAAATTCCGGCCTCGTAACTCCTTCTTCAAATTGGAAAAAGGACAAAGTAGACCCAAGTCTTACAATTACGATTCGGTTGCAAATTTCGTTGAGATTGTCCCCGGCTACCTTTGCAGCACTCAAGTCGTCGTTGCTTGTGGCAACGCGCACACATTTTTTTCATGTTCAAATGCTCGTGCAAAATTTCTCCAATCCGTTCTTTGATGATATGCACATCACTCGTCCGGTATCTACCAGATTTTTATTCTTCGGTCGGCCAAAACTAATTATTCAACTTTCCCGACGTTCAGTGACCACTGACACAGGACGCCCTTGGCGGGGGTCGTCTACACAGCTCTCTCGTCCTTGTTAAAATATGCGAGCTCATTTTTTGTGAATGGTATACGAAGGCCCAGAATCCTGAAGGGTCGATGGCATGTCTTCGAAAATTTCTTTAGGCGATTTTCCTTTTTTTTAAGGAGGTACTTTATCACCGCGTGGTGCTCAAAATTGCGAGAATTTCCGATTTCGTCTGAGATGGTGATGTTTATCCTTCCACAGATAATAATAAAATGAGATTAGCTATCACTAATGAGAAGATGACTCGTTGTCCAGCTACAAAACAGATTTGGCCTTAGCTGGATCTGAAACACTATAAGAATTTGATTTCTTTCAACATATTGCACTTACTTCCCTTCTTTAAAAGGTCATGGAAATGCTGATAAATCGTCAGCTTATGAAATATCTCGATTCACGAAAACTCCTTAATGACCGGCACAGTATGGCTTTCGTAGCAACAGGTCCACTGATGGCATACGAGTATCTCACCGAGAAGTGGAAACAATCTCTCCATCACTTCGGCGAAACTAAGATGGTTGCGCTTGGTAGTTCAAAGGCATTTGACAGAGTTTAGCATCAGGCTTTTTTGTCGAAAATGCATGCGTATTGCGTCGATGAGTCTCTTCTTCGATGGACTAGAAATTACCTTTCGGGGCTTCAAGTCTGCAATTCACCAAATAAATGCTGGTGTTCCCCAAGGTTCTATTCTATCTCCGACTCTCTTTCTTATTTCTATAAATGCTCTTTGACAGTACCCTCAGTTTTCCATATTAGTTCCCTAACTCACGTCCTTGCTCTTCGGCCGTAGATAAGAAACGGCAAAGTATGTTAAACACATTAAATTCCGACCTGGACAGCATAATCAAATGGGGTTCAACCAACAGATTGGAATTTAATGCTTCCAAAACAAAATGCTGACTTCTGTCTCTCAAGCGAAAACATAACCCTCAACCATTATCCATGAATGGTACTTGCATCACTGAAACCGAAAGACTTGCTATTCTCGGTATGTGTATTAATAACCATCTTCGATAGAATGATCACATATTCGAGGTCGCCAAAAATGCTGTAAAATGACTAGGATTCCTTAAACGGTGCAAGAAATATTTGACCCCGTCTGATCAGGCCTCAATTTATAAGGCATTCATCCGCCCAAAGCTGGAATATAACGCCCATATCTGGTCTGGTGCATCGAAGACCGTTTTGCATATACTAGAAAGGGTACAGAAAGAGAGGGGAGGAAAAAACACATGAACAACGTTGAAATGTCTCGTGTCTTTCCCTATTTTCTTGCTTTTTTCATAAAATATGCTCCAGCGAAATATTCAGTTGCATTCCTCCGAACGACACGAATGTGGATGATCTACCAGGCTCTGTATTTCCCCATCACTACAACCTTTAAACGTTTAAAGCCAACATACATAGCCTTCTCCTCTGTTCCTCTTCCCCATTTTCCTAAACGCCCGAACCCTGAAGCAATTTATGGGTATTCATATTGCGCGCGCAGATTATAAAAAAAAGAAAAATATATCAGTGCTGTCATTGGTGTCATCACAGGGCACTGGCTAATAGACAAGCATGCAAAAAGGCTTGGCATATTTTCGAATGATTTTTGAGGAGGAAACTGTGTGTATTCTTCACCTTCTTTGCACCTAGCCAGCTCTCTCCCAAAGACCTTAAGTAAGTCAGACATTAGAAAACTCCTAAGCTTCAACAGAGGCTCCAAATTGTTCAACCAGTAGGCAAACGACCATTTCCCCAAATCCAAGTGGTATAACAATGAACCTTTACACGTCTAAGTGTGTCGGCTTTCAGCTGGCAGCCACTTCTAAATAACCTAACCTTCATCTTCTTAAGTCATTCGTGAAGGTGTACAAAAGCAACATACACACACTAGCAAGTCGTATTAAAGTGACTCTTAGTGTTTAGAAAATCGAAAACCCCTCTCCTTCTTTACATTATTCCCCGTCATATGTACAGTAAGTTTACAGAGTTGTGTCTTTCTAGGTAATCCAAGGCGGGAAATCTTTTTCAAGGATTTACAAAAATACTGTCCAAAACACCCTGTATTTCGAAAATCACATAATCAGTTCAGTTACACTCTGCACCAAGGTCTGTATCTAAAATGAGAAGGCTACGGAGAATATGTGTACAAATTCCGCTGGTTTTTCTGATATGTCTAAAATGACTGGTCTATTATGATTCATATCAAAATTTCAAATAATAAGCAAGTGGCCTCAATAAATTGTAAAATTTGAACAGAATCCGATTTTGTATCGAATTGTGTCGCCAACGACCTCACACACTGTAAGCTTTTGGAAGTGGTGCTCGCTGAATGAAAATTATTTGCCTTTTTTTTAAATCAGCAAAATAAATCAATTATGTCTAATGCTGAGTGTCAGAATAACGTGAAAAGATAATTTATAACTCAAAATCTTTGTGAACTAATACCCTAAGCGATATAAATAATTATTCGATTGAAAACGTGAAGGAAAACTTCCAACAAATGGATGTCCACTAAATAAGGATGAGAAAGCGAATTGTATCAACTGACATGGTAATCACCAAGCTAATTACAGAGGTTGTCCGTCCGGTTGAAAAAAAATGTCAAGAAAGGAAAAACAAAGTTACTAGCAATCACCAACAAAACCAAAAAAACAAATCAAAATTAAAAACAAGCAACAAGTTGTTGTAGACAAGAAAGTAGACAAAATACCAATTGCTGTTAAAACAAACACGGCAATTGTAAATAGTAAATCGTATTCCCAAATCGTAAAAAATACACGTAAAGAAGAAGAAATATGGGTAAAAGAAATGCTTTTTCGCTATTATTCAATGATTAGATAATCAAGATAAAATGATTAAGCTACTAAGCAAAGAAGTTTCCACAGGAAAAAATCAACAAAATAATAATGATTAAAAACCTGGAACGCAATTGGTTTACAGAAGACATTGATGCTTGCCTGATTTCTGAAACCCACTTCAAACAGGGAACAAAAATTAGAATTCCTCGGTACCTCTGTTCCCACTCTCCCCATACAGCTGAAAGTGACAGATATGTCATCGGATGATACACCTGTAATCCTAACTGTAAGCGAACTTAGCCGCACCGACTCAACTAATTTGGCAGCACCAAACAATGCTGTCAGATATTCAAGTGTCAAGTCATTTTGCACGCGCTTTTTTCCTTATTTCCTTCATTTTCTTTTTTTTCAACCTGGATGAGGCACAAGCAACTTCTTGAAGAAGGAAAATTAATAAGTCTTCATCCTATTCTAAGACAAAGTATAGTATAACTAAATAACTAAAGGGAAATAATTTAGCTAAAAAATAAACGTAAGTCTATAATGTATATATAAGCAGTGAAATAAAATATTCCTTTACAGGAAAATTAAAGAGCTTTGCTGAAGCACCTCTCTAAATTTCGAAACGTTGTTTTTTCCTTTATTTGCACACCAATGTTAGAATTGAATTCAACACTAACGATCAACGGTATGTCAATAGAGCAGATAAAAAAACCTAAGACTTACCAACAAAAGAACGAACTGGTGTAAATTTATAGAATTATTCGAACGACTTATTAACCTTAGATCTCCACTGGTCACAACAAACCATATTAATATCGAAGTGGAACAATTTATTGCCTATATACAACAGACAGCAGAAGATAGTACACCGACTTATCAACAAAAAAAAAAACAAACAAGCATCGGTAAAATATCCGTAAATTAGGGATCTAAAACTAGAAAATAGAAGAGCTCACAGGAAATGGCAAATGACAAAATATCCCGGCGATAAAACTATATTTAATAGACTAAATAACAGATTTAAACAAAAGTATCGGTGAATTTAAAAATATCTTTGTAATTTAACTGCTGAAATGTCACAGACTATTCCCTTTGGGACGCTGCCAAAGATTTAAAGAGACATCAAGCGCAAGATCCCCCGTTAAAAACATCTGATGGGAAATGGATCGGTGACCCAAAAGAAAATGTCAAACTTTTTTCGGAGCACGAAACTCTTGAATTCTCTGGTAGAGTAGATGAAGACGTAATGTTTCGTTAATAGAAAATTACGAAGGCAACCAAGAGATCTCTTACGGGTGGCGCTAAGACAACGAGGAGTTCCAGGAACTTACGTGCGCATGATCATGGACATGTATGAGGGAGCAAGGACAAGAGTAAGATGCCCCGCAGGAGTCACCGAAGAATTCCCAATCAAAGTCGGTGTTCACCAGGGAAGCGTCCTCAGTCCTTTGCTATTTATTGCAGTCCTTGATTATTTGCTTGAAGGAAAAGTGACGGACCCCAAAGTGGATCAGTTATTGTATCATAAGTGAAGAACAAACATCCCTGCAATGAGCACTTGATGTATGGGTGGATGTTTTGGAGGGAAATGTGTACCATATTAGTTCAAAAAAGACAGAGTATCTGTGCTGCCCATTCTCTGATTCACACCGGCCTATTCGGCTTCCCAAGTGCGAAAAGTTCAAATATCTGTGATCTATGATCAATAGCGAAGCAACTTGTGATGATGACATCAATGATCGCGTAAGCGTGGCGGGAAAACGCCACTATCTTCTGTGATCGAAAAATGCCCCCTAAGCTGAAAGGAAGACTCTACACCGCAGTTGTACGTCCGGCGCTCACAATGCTGGACAAAGCTTGATAGAATAAGAAGTTCTAAGATTCGAGGAAGCCTTCACAAGCAAGACAGAGCACGACCGACTCGAACCCCGTCAAAAAGACGATATCAATCAACGTTCCTACACAATCTTGCAAAAAAGGCAGACCAAGAAACAACTGGATAACACAAATGCAAAAACACCAGCATTTGATTGGCCTCAGTGACGAAGTGATCCGAAACCGGGAAACCCACAGGCGGATCAGTAAGGATGCAGTAAAGTGGGAGGGTTGTGATCCTTCTACTCCGGATCATAACCTCGCCGTAAGGAAAAGAAGAAAATCACCAGGTTATTATATCAAAACTATTAGAGCTTCTTAAAAGATTAGACAGAATCATAGAGCAAAGGAGGCTTATTCCCACACATCAATTCGGGTTTAGAAATAAGCACTCCACGATAGACCAAGTGCATCGTATAACTAATGTTATAGAAAAAGTAGTACAAGAAAAACAAGTTTGTTCTGCATTGTTTTTAGACGTTGTCCAGCCTTTGGTAAAATTTGACATAGGTTTAGAGTATAAACTTCATGGGGATCTAACTAGATAGTACTATGAGATACTTAAATCTTTTAGAGCAAATAGATTCTTTAGTCAGCGTATTCTGAACTTAAAGAAATACAAGCAGGTGTGCCACAGGGAAGTCTTCTAGGACCCACGCTATATTTATTATATACTAGTGATATACCACATGCAAATGATACGATGGTAGCTACATTCGCAGACGACACTGCTCTTCTATTAACTGATGGATGCGTGGCTAAAGCAACATAAAAGCTACAAAATTCAGTTAATGAGATTGCACGCAACGATAATCTTAAACTTAGTCCACCCATATCAATTTTACAAATAAAAAAATAACGAATGTTTCTGTAGTTAGTAATAATCAAGTAGTTCCTTATTCTAACACAGCTAAGTATCTGGGTATAATGGAAGGAACATGTGAAAAAGAAAGTAGAAGAGCTAAATATTAGACATAGAAATTTTTATTTGTTGTTAGGATATAATTCAGAAATGTCCATTGAGAATAAAATCCTATTATATAATCAGATACTAAAACCCGTTTCGACATATGGTGTCTGTCCAATTATGGGGTTGTACAAAGTCCTTCGGGGAATAGTAAATGTCCCATGGTATATTAGAAATAATGACTTGCATCGTGTATTCCAGATTGATCTTGTCTCAGAGGTAATTAAAAGGAACGCAATTCGTCACAACGATATGCAGATGTTAGAGATAGCAGACGTCTTAAATGTAAGAAATCTCACGAATTTACAATCTGACAATTATGATAAGCCGTACTTAAACTATAATACCTTTTCAAACGCAACTGAACGTTGAAACTAAAATCATTTGTCGATCTTTCTTTGATTGGTCATGATTAAGGAGATGATTTTAGTGCGGTTAGAGTCTCACACTACTGTGGGTTTCCAACCCAGCAGTGTCTTTCGAGATTTTCCCTTCAATATAAAAAAAAATTTAATTGAAAACGAAAACTGTGGAAAACTTTCAACACTCTTTAGAAATTTAGGTTAAAAAGGTTTTATGCCCTTCGAAATTTAATTGCATGGAAATTGGACCTTGAACTGATAACAAGAAGAGGATTTGGTTCACCTTTTTTTTTAGAAAATGATATCAACACCTGTTCTACTGAAATCAATATAATTCCCTCTTTGATTCTATAGATAAAAAAAAATAAAAGTTAGTAGATAGAACTTGTTTCAATGAAAAATAATGAATCACCAAATTAGTGGAATAAAAGTGTGAAAGATAAGAAAAAAGTCCTTTTTTACATTACTTAAAAACGCGGTTTTTCCATGCCACATCACTCCCGATTTCACCCTCCACTAGATACCACTTTCGATATTACACAAATTAAATTCAAACTAATTTAAATAAGGGAAAATTATCAAATGGGATCACATTTTATTTGTATTTTTTTAATTAATAACTACAACGTCACCGTATCTCTGGGGAAAAAAAATCCACCAACACCACTCACCACAACTACGGCGACCATCTGATTACCATTAACACAATATTTAGGCAAGGTGATGATTTAGTTGGCCCCGCCGCTTATTCAGGTGGAAAAAAAAAAAACTCAACGAAACACTGCACATTACATTTGACCTAGAAAAATGTCTCTACTGACGTACTATCTTGTGCCCAGGGGAAACTAATCATGTCGAACATACACAAACATTCAATCTACTGATAGTAAGAACGAAGAAAAAACGGGAAACATATTTTCCCAAAAAAGAATTTCGTAAACGAAGCAATAACAAATTACAAAACAAAATGTGGCTTATAGAACACTGTAGGCATATTTTTATCACTTTGGGGGATTACAGATAGAAACAACAACACAATAGATAGCAGGGTAGATACCATACGAGTCAGAGTCTCTACTAACATCCACTACTGATGGAGAACAACGATATCTGCGTCCCGTATAGGTAGGCAGCTTCACAAATCCCTTCCCACATGAACACTGGATATAGAGTATCCATCCATATGCTCTAGCGGTGTACGCGCCTCGGTATATTTTTTTTTCCCGTAGACAATCGTTTCAACACTGTTTTTTTTTTTTTTTGGCCCCGTGTTCTTAGACTTTTTTTTTTTTTTTAAGTATATATCTATGTACTTGTCGCAGGAAATTTATTAAAACTGTTACCCCAATTGGCAAAGAATGCACGCGATAGACAGAATTATTCAGAAAAAATAGCAACAAAAAAAATTAAACCCCAACCCTCGGGTATCCCCGCATATGGAAAAATTCTCCTCTATTCGCTATCATCTTTATCAGTGCCTTTACGATAGATAAAGCAACGAATGCGAGCGTAAATTACTTGATAACAAGGCACAGTTGTTTAACCCAGCGGAATATTGGGCAAAAAAAAAAATAAATAAAATAGCAATCGATCCACTTAGAGATGGTGGTTGTTGTACTGGTGGAGTGGGAAACTTCAAGTCGAGGAAGAAATTATAATCTAATCTGGTTATTTCTTTGACTCTTTCGTTGTGCCATTAACTTATCAAACACCCACACACATACAAAAGCGAAACCGATTTAATGCTTTGGAAGTTACCCATTTGTGACACTTTGAGCTAAGAGTTAGGCTATTGGAAGTTAAGGTCGTTAACAAATAATGGCCATGATTTGTTTGAAAGTGAAACTAAATCAATTAGTTTCCATTGTGTTGCAAATAGTATAACTTTTAGATTTCAAATAATTTAAAATGAAGCCCCACCCTGTCTGACCTTTACATTGAAAAAAAAAAAAAAAAAAAAGAGTTGAAGACAAAAACACGGAACAGTGAGTTAGTCGTTAATGCTTGCTACCCTCTCTCAACATAACCTAAACCATTTCGAACGCCCACATGCTGGGATGTATTAGATATTCGGCGAAGCTGCTTTATCTCATCTCCTTGCAACGCCTTCTCAACTGTTCTACGCGACACGTGTTTCTTGAATTTATGCTGTAGGATGCAATGACGTCATCTTGATTTATAATTCAGCGGACTAAACGTGTTTTTTTTTTTTTTTTTTTGTCAGTTCTCTCCTTGAATCTGTAGAGAATATAAATGGCATAGGTCGAGATACATATTACCGGCTGCCAACAACATATACGTTGAGCCAAATGCCTGATTTACCTTTGCGCCGTAGTCCTGGTGGATATGATGACGTGGTTAACCCTTAGTACGTATCTCAACTGAAAATTGGATGATAGGCCTTTGGAATGAGTGGCATTTTCACACGTCTATTACCTCAATTTTTTTGTATTATTTCCTTCTTTTATATTCTACTCAAGGGTTTTGGTGGTCTATTCGATCTAATGATTCCACTGCCTTTAGATGGAATCAATCAGCGCGCTTGTACTCGTAGTACTAGTCAGGCAGATTACAAAGGAAACATGATACTTCGACAAAATCGGGGCTCAGGAATCCAAGACATTTAGCTTTTGTATAAGAAGAAACCGCTGGTTCGGATGGTGTATTTCCGCCCTTAATGCAATGGGGTTGGGAAATAATTGCATCCAGACTTAGGGTACATACGATACAGGTAACATAGAGGAAAACAAATGTTTTCCTACCAAAACTGGTGGAAAATGAATTACACGGTCAGCATCTTAATACTCGTACAGGGTGGCCCAGAAATATAAAGTGGATTTTAAAAATTCATAACTTTGGAACAAAGCAATATTTTTCAACTTTTGTTTTTTCTCTATTAGATTAAATATTTTGATTTTTAATAATGGTGCACTGGACGATCCCAGAACGGATTTTCGCTGTCGAATCTTACATTAGTCATTTTAATGTAAGAAGTGCCTCGTCTATAGATGACATCGTGCGATTTGTTGTTCGTTTTCGGCAAGAAGGAACTGTGTTCAATCATAGGCCACGCACAGGCATGTGTTAACGAACACCCTTCGACTTTCGACCAGGCGGCGCTCGTTAGAGCTAAACATCACACGGATCTTACTGAAAATTTTAAGAAGGGATTTGCATTATTTTCCATATAAAATTCAATTTAGTCAGCAACTGCTTGCCAGAGACCACATAAGTCGGTTATTTTTAGCCCGTACACAGCTTGAAAAACAAAATTAAGATCATACGAGTACGTTTTGGAGAAATTGAATATGTCAGACGAAGACCATTTCCACCTCAATGACTGGGGTGTGGAAAACCCTCGAATATGCATGTACTTCGAGTTACGATTTGGTGTGGCAAGATTGCCTGAAAAGGGACCCATTTCTTTAAAGACGTAAATGGAGACGAGTATGGGTCACCTATCCCGTGCCCGTATGTGGTTTCTATAGGGTTTTTCAATAAGGACATAACAATTTTGTATTTAAATAAAACACAGAATAATTGAGATATTGGGCTAAAATTTTCTTCCAGGTGTAGTACGGTGTAGTACGGTGTTAAATTTAAGTATGGAACTTGATCTCGTTCATATGACCACCGCGAGCACGTTTGCAGCGATCGATTCTTTGGAGTCAATTTTCCACCACTCTTCCACACATATCGGCCGGAACATTAGCAATTTCGCGTTCGATATTGTTCCTGAGCTCCTCTAACGTTGTTGGCTTGTTGGCATAAACCAACGACTTAACGTAACCCCATAAAAAGAAATCCATCGGCGTTAAATCGCATGAGCGAGCTGGCCATTCGACCGGACCATTTCTCAAGATTACACAATTACCGAACTTCCCCTTCAATAGATCAATTGTTTGATCAACTGTGTGACATGTGGCACATATCAAGTCCATCCAATTCTGACCAAAAATAGTCTTCCAACATGGCACGATATCAACGCCATTGACCGTAACAAAGCGATCATTTTCATCGACGAAAAAATACGGTCCAATCACACCTCCGGCATGAAATCCACACCACACGGTCACTTTTTGTGTATGCAATGGAGTTTTGAATTGAAGCACTTACGGCTGCGATATTTTCGGTACTTCGACCGGTGCGTTGTCTCAATGGCACAGGAACATTCAACAGTGAATACGTTGACTCGAATTTATCCACTATAGCAGGCACAGCCTTTCTGGTAGGACGATTATTTTGACCCAAAATTGGAATAAGCGCTCTTAAAGTTGCGACCACCGGCTTAGAATTTCGGTAGCAATTTTTAATTATTTGAATGAACTTCACCATGATAAAAAAAAACTGACGTTTTGCCATTGACAGATCATAAAAAAAAAGTTTAAGGGTGCGTCTATATTAAAATACAAAATTGTTATATTCCTATTGTAAAACCCTTTACCTAATTAGGACAAAAATACTGTTACAACATTTGTTCCAGTCGCTGCTGAGTCTAGACTTTGGCATTCCTAGACTTTTCCATTATATTTTAATCGATTGAGCTTACAGTCGTTTCCTTCTTAAATAATTTTCAATTCGCTCTTATTTTCGCCATGGAATGGCCCTAGGAAAACCGTGTCACTGTTGCAGCACTTCATAAGTGCGGTATGAGTAATGGACATACCTTTAAGACGCTGCAGTCGCTCGACATTAGCCGAATGTTTGTTTATCGACGAATAAAATTATTTACTGATACTGGAGTAATTACGAGTAAAGACTGTCAGCAATCTGGTAGACCAAACACGGTTCAAACGACGCAAGCCATTAAGGCCATTAAGGCCATCAAGGCACACATTCAAATGAATTCTCTCCGAAAGCAAAAATATTAACTCTTGTGATGAATATTTCTCAAAAGTTAATAAGTCGCATCATCCAACGACGTAATGAACAATTACTGACCCTATATCTTAAAAAAAAAGGTCAAAGATCCAGAGATGTTTAGGGTGGTGTCTCCTACGACGGGGTCACTGATCTGAATTTTTGCGAAAAAGGCATCAAAACATCGACCAATGTTTATCAGGAGACCCGTTGTGAAACCTCTAAACCGTACCCTATCAAAAAAAAAAAAAAAAAACTGCCATGGACATTTCAACAGGATTCAGCGGCAGCTCATAAGGCTAAAACAACTCAGGCTTGGCTCCGAAGCAACATACTGCTCTAACTGAAGTTTATGACAATAAATGTGTATAACAATTAACATGTCCCTACTAGGCATAAGCAGGCCTCCATACGTCAAACATTGGACTACGCTGACGTTTATTTGTTTTTGGATAGAATAATTGAATGTCGCATACTTTGAAAGCAGAAGGAAGTAAAGTGGAGGGACCAGACTCATCATCAGCTGCCTTGTAGCGACAGGTTGGCTTAAGAGTTAAAGATCCCAAAGATCCCAGGTGAGTCATCGAACTAAGGGCTGATTGCGTCTTGAATGTGGCGAAAAACATGTCAAACTACAGCATGATGGAAAAACTTAATGATTTGACTACTTCAGGTGGTACTCGCGAAAGCGGTAACCCACCCGTGGTCTTGACAACTTCTCCAACATGCTCCCACCCCTCGCCTCTTCAGACGATTATACAGAACCTGCAGCGATGCTTGCTTCTGGAGATTCCTGCGGCTCTATCTCCGATATGCTCGGTAGATTGGGCTGGACTGATGGAGAAAGTGGTAGAAATGTTTTACTCGGTACGTCTAATTTCCCTCATGATGGACAAGCAACTGATCGAAGGACTGCTGGAGAAGGTTTGACTCGAGAAGCCAACAAGGCTGAACGGGCACCTAAAACGGCGCACTTCGATGGGTTCCTGTCCAAGAGTCAGCGGAAGAGGAAACGAATGAGGGCGGCTATCGCGCACGTGCTGTTAACTCAGCTGAAAGCGCAAGGGCTTAAAGCAGCTCGCCTTTGGCGGCAACGGGGAAAAGAAGTAGGTCGGTAGGAGGTACATCAACTGGAACCGATCAGTCTCTTGAACCCAACGCTGCCTCTCCTTCCGAATCAACCTAAACGGAAGAAGCAGGCCTCGCCTCACTTGACAAAAGGGTGTGTGATGGGCGCGTGTGCGCGTCGGACTTGGAATCATGAGGAATGAGATCTCCGATGAGATTACAATGCAAGGCTCAGAAGAGGTTTTTCCAGTATTGTGTTTCTTATGAACATAATTGTGTGTGGTACGGTTCTCCAGGATGCGGGCAGACCAAATAAATGCTCCCGGACGTCTGTAAGATATCTAGGACATTTTTGCTGTCCCTCAGCAGAAAAGACTGCAGACAACTTACCGACATTTTCACGGGCGCTTTGCTTTTGCTAAACACCTCAGTGTGGTAGGTTTAAGTGATACAACAGTCTGCGACGCTTGTGAAGAGGGAGACGACACTGCGGAACACTTCCTCTGTGATCGTCCTGCCTTTGCTCGTAAGCTCCTCATCACTAAAGTGTTTACTCGACTTTCTCCGGAAGACGAGGAAATTTCATTAAAATGGATAAAACAGATGCGTCTGAGTGCTCCAGTGTAGCGTTTCCTGCCCGACAAAAAACAAATTAAAGTGGAGCTGAGGCTTATTATCGACAAAAAAAAAGCCCTTTGAAGCAGAAAGGTAAGTATCGGTGGACAGCACTGACAACACTGAACTCGACGTGGTTACCAAAGTCGGGAAATTAAGCTACGACTGTTTGTACAGTCAGTAATGCTGTATCGAGGTGACGCTTAGAAGATGACAGTCATTGTTGTAACTCGAAGCTGCGGTAATTTGTGAGCAGATCAAACGAAGACCCTCAGAAGCATAAGAAGAAGAAAACACGCCAATCCGCTTACTATGCAATCATGACGCAGAACGTTCGAGATGGAATCAATATCAATTCAATAAGTTGCAAAGTGCTTAAAGTGTTTAAGAACTCAGAATACCATGAAATGCAGGCATTATTCGTCCTTGACTGTGAACATTATTTCTACATAACTTTGCAAAAGTCCACAATCAAGTAAAATTACTGCAATCCTTGTAAGAATGTGACTCAAGTCATGTTCATTACTTTCATTCAAAGATAAGAAAATACCAAGAATTAGAGCGCTAATCCAACATGAAAGGCAGAAAAAATAGGACACGAAAAATATTTCAGCCAGTTGGTTCACACCACGAACGTCTTAGATGTAGCTTAACCAATTTAAACACGAAAGCTGTGTGTAAGCTAAAAGCAAATGGCCTCTTCCAAATCATCCTCAATTAACTTATAATCCGTATAACTGTGGCCATCTTCCTCCTTTTGCTACTTAATTTTACACAGATACCTATGAAATGAAAAACATTTAACGTAATCAAGTTAATCTTCATACTATATACCTTAAGCGGATTACGTCTTACCCCAAACATAAATAACTAGAATAGGTTCACAAAAAAATAAACTGCAAATCAAGTTCTCTACAAACACACAAGGAACTTAAAAGTCATTGTTAACATCCCTTCACTGCCAACAACCACCTCATTCATCACTCACCTTGGGCAGGGGATTAGACAAAAAAAAAATTAGAAACAAAAAAACAAAACAAAAATAGAAGACCATATGCTATATATTTGTGTCACACCTACAATAAAACGAAAGAGTAAACAACAATTTCATTTCATGCGTTTAATACCTGTTGCATAGGCCGGTTCGATCTCCTCCTCGGAATGCATCTGTGACACCGGCACCGTTGGTATAGGCACCGGGATGGGTAATCTCTCGTAATGGATGCACTCATGATGATACTGATGATGCCCATTGTGTATGGTTCCCAGGACACTGCTACGTCCTCCATTATGCCCGCTGCAGGTGCTACCAGCACCTCCTCCACTACCGCCACCCGAATCGTCGGCATTACAACGACTCGAACAACGTCCTAGACTGCCACTTCCGCCACCAATTTGTGTCGAAATATTTCCACCCATTACAGAGCCACCACCTTGACTGGAATCTGATCCAGAATCATGACCAGGACATGGTCCCGCTGAACCGGGCCGTGAACCAATCAAACTCATTGTCGAGTGCGGAGGAGTTATAGACGACGTCTGCATATAATGGTGTGTATAGGGATGTGGATGTGGCACATCATAGTCTCCGGTATCGATGGCTCCAGGCAGCATTCCTACACTTCCACCGCTGCCCTGTAGACATCCAACGGAACCGCTGCCACCGCCACTTCGTAACGATACGCCTCGGGTGAGTGTGTTATTCGCCGATTGTATAGATGAGACTGTAGCGCCACGACATAGAATATCTGAAAGCTGATTTGCCTGCAGGCCGAAATATTTGGACTACATAATGTGGCGGGAAACACACACAGGTATATGATGATGATGATGATGTTCAAAATGATGACCATGCACAGAAAATTTGTCATATTTTATGTGAGTGTGAGTGAGAGATTATACATGAAGATAATGTTCAAATAGTTTGCAAGTTGTGGGTGGACGAGAAGAATTTCTAACGTGGGACATTGTTGTCATTTTTCTTACGATAAAGTAGGTATCATTAATTTGGGTAATGATGTGCTCTTGAATTTATTACCAATTTGTTGTCATTTGTCATTTTAAAAATCTTTTTTTTTTTGTAAACAAAATGCTATCCCTCTTTATAGGTCTTCAGTGACAAGAAAATGGTCTCCTTTGTGGTTACCTTACCTTAATCAGGTAACATTTTAACATACAATCTTCGCTTTTTCTGTTCTAAGGTACAGAAATGTGTAGACGCGACAAATTGCAGATGAAACAGCCAACTTAACTTTCTTAGTTACGAATAGATTTTCAGGTCGTGAGATAAAACACAGAACAGCTACTCGTACGTCTGTGAGCAGTTCAATTGCAGAAGTCAATGCTAACAATTCTAAATTTCAACTAAAGGGTGTCCCAAAAGTCATGAAAAATTTGAATTTTGCGCCATTTGTGCGGTAAAGTGTTGCCAACGAAAAAAAAAAAAAAAGACAGCGTGACTGCTGACAGTTTAGGGTTATTAAAAATAGAGTGCTACTCAAAAGGGCAACGCATTTTCATTGTTGAGCAATATTTTAAAAATAATGAAGGTTTGACAGCTACAGTTCGCAATTTTCGTACAAAATATGGTCGGAATAGTGATTTAACTTCATCAACTGTGAAGAGATTAATTCAAAAATTCAGGGGGACTGGATCAATTAGTGATCTTAGACACTCTGGCCGTCCTTCAACAAGTCGTTCAACAAAAAACATCGAAACAGTTCGTGAGAATATTGTTGAGAATACAGGGACATCAATTCGGCACCATGGTCAAGAATTGGACATTTCAAGAAGCTCTCTACAGCGTATTCTCATGAAAGATTTGCATCTTCATGAATACAAAGTGCAATTGACTCAAGAACTGTAGCCTACTGACCAAGCACAGTGAAGAGAGTTCATTGAATGGATTATGGAACAACAACAAGTGAATGCTGATTTTTCAAACAAAATCATCTTCAGCAATGAGGCTCATTTTCATCTTAATGCCTTTATTAATCGTCAAAAGGTCGAGTTTGGGGTTCGAAAAATCCATCAGTGATTGTTGAGAAACAAATGCATCCACAACGTGTCACTGTTTGGTACGGATTTTGGGCTGGAGGCATCATCGGACCATTCTTCTTTGAAAAATGAGAATAGCAGTTAATGGTGCTCGCTATCGCGTCATGATAATCCTTTTTTGTTTGCCTAAATTGCAAGATATGGATGTGGACGACATGTGGTTTCAACAAGACGGTGCCACATGCCATATAGCCCGCATTGGCCGCCCAGAACATGCGATTTAACGTCGTTGGACTTTTTCCTGTGGGTTTTTTTGAAGTTTTATGCAAACAAGCCCACGACCAAAGAGTGCGTATGTACAAGCAAAGCCGTGAAGGCCATTTACCCGATATGCTATTCCATACTGTATACTTTATGAACCAATAAAACATTTACAATTTTTAATTAACAACATGTCTTTTCTACCAAAATTACTTCTTGCATGAATTTTGGGACACCCTTTACATGCCTCGCTTATCTGGTTCGTTTATTATATCGAGCCATGCGCCGCATGCAATTGCGCATCATCACTCATTTAACATGAGCAGTGCAGGGTGCACCGTAAGGTGATTGATAAGTCCAGTCAAACAAAAGCAAATTTATGTAGGTCCAGCCTAGATATTTGATAAAACAAAGACGGACTTTTTGAAAATGAGTTGAGACCATATTCGAGATGCTAATTAAGAAAATCCAGTTGTACAGTGTGTTTGGCAATAGCGTGTGGCTCATTAAAATTAATTCGTTAGTCGCAGACGATAAGAATTTTTGGTTTCTGTTAGAATTATTCATCTTCTAATGCTTTTTGACAATTAAATTCACCACAAGTTTATCGAAAGTATCGACCGTCGATACATTTTGACATAAGAATTGTAATTTTAATCTTACTTGTGAGGCAGAGATAACTGGTATGTGGTGCACGTAGAATTTGGACAGAAAATATGTAAAAGAAAAATGCTACTACGATTAAATTTCAGTTCATTCACAACATGGCAAACAGTTTTAACTGAGATTTGGGATCGATGTACACATCGATGTCAATCATCGATATTTTCTCCTTCGATACCTATCCCTACTCCCAGGTGACATATGTATCATATTTCCAGAAGAGTAGGATTAACAGGCATCTCCAAACATTTCGGGGCACTGTCCCAGTGTTATAAATTCGCCTCTTCCGAGATGATAAAAAAAACACTAGAAACCTATTCATTCGGTCTTTGCATTTCCTGCATATCTAAGTGTGTCTTCATTGTCTGCAGAATCGCGGATACAGGCACAACCCAAGGTTGGATTTTTGACTTTCGATTGTCTGCACTGTGCTCCGATTTAAATGATGAGATGTTGAAAATCCCGTAAAAATCCACAAAGTACAGTTTTGGTTCCCTTAATACCAGCTTCTTGCGGTATTGGCAATCCCAATAATCTTAATGACAACTGTTACCCCACTTATACTTTGAGTAACTTCCACAAGGCAACCTATACCCAGAGTTTCTTAAAATGGTCAAACAGACATCTCCGTCGACATGTTCAACTCATGCCTGAAGGAGGGAATCTTTCCGATGTAATGGAAGCGACAACAAGGCTAGTGCTCCTTCCCAAAAGGAACAATAAGCCTGTTATAAGCATGCTAAATACGACTGGAAAAGCCTTGAAGCGTTTCATCTGTAAAAGTCACAGCAAAAGAAGCGGGAAGACTCTCGGAACTGCAATACGGTTTCAGAAAGGCACGCTCAACGATAGACGCAGTGCTAAATGCCATAGAGCGAAGGAGGTGGAGGGGAAGCTCTAAAGAATATTGCGAGGTAATAACCCCCGACGTTAAAAATGAATTCAATAGTGCCAACTGGAATCAATCAAAAATATGCGAGTACTAACGTACATTATCAAAATCGTGACGAATTACTCTAGGCACAAGACCGACTGTGGCCTCAAGGAATACAAAGTGACCGAAGGCGTACCGCAAGAATACGTGTTTTGACCACTTCTGGGGAATGTAATGCATGACTAACTGCCAAACTGCTGGAAGAGATAGAGCAAATTGGTAACGAAATAATAAGGAACGTCCGATACATAACTCAACTAACTGCTGGAACACAATGCAAAGCCGCTGTGGCAGTGGTAGCCGTTGTCATACGAGCTGTCAACTTGTGTCGCGCAACACTATCAAAATTCGCCCACAATGCAGTGGCTCGCTAATGTCAAACTGCATTGTCTATTGAGCCAGCTGTGATCATAAGAAACAATAATAATAAAACTATATAGGAAAATTTACAGGGCAAACCCCATGCATCCGCAATTTTTTTCCATTCTCTTGCTTTAAGTTTTATGTTTTTGTATAGTGGATGACTAAAATTCCATAATACATCCTTCTCACGAACTGCCTCAATAATTTTTTCGACTTCAGCGTCCTCCATTTATTTTATTTTTAGTAAGCTGTCAAAAAAAAGACGCGCAACAAAAGTTAAAAGTTAACCAACTTGTACCGCACCACTAACACACTTTACAGCGGCTGCGGCTTATTATGTGCCAACTACTGCGTTTGTATACATTTTAACTTTTGACAGTTCGTACCAGAGCAGCTACCGCTACCACAGCGGCCTCATTGTGTTCATTGAGTTAGGGTGTTTTTTTTTTTAGAGGTTTGTTTTTCGAATTGGCAATACTTTTTCCAGCGACAGCCAATTTGACAGCTGACAGCTGATTTGTGCTCAGTTTGTTTTGACATTTCACCATGAATAGACTTACGCCAGAACTACACTTGCAAATTGTTCAAATTTATTTCGAAAATCATGGTTCAGTTCGCAAAACTTACCGTGCGCTACGTTCATTGGTCGACATAATCATAAATCCGAGCAAGTAATTCCAATAACCATGGATTTTTTCGCACCATGCATACCCTAATTTATAAAACGCATCCGCAGAGACGTCATACAGTGCGCACCTAAGAAGTTGTTGCTACTATGGAGCGTAGTGTTGAGAAGGACCTGAATGAATCTATTCGCCATCATGCACAGTAATTGGAGCTGTGTCCATCTGTTATGGAAGATTTTGCGGAAAGATCTTGGTTTACGAGCTTTCAAGATCCACCTCGTGCAAGATTTAAAGTCGCTTGTCGATCGTGTGCGTCGTACGTTCGGTGAATGGGCCGAAAACGGGATTGCTCTTGATTCTCATTTTCACCACCAAATTTTATTAGTGAGGCTCATTTTTGGTTGAATGGCTACGTCAACAAACAAAATTGCCGCAATTGGAGTGAAGAAAATTCACAACCCATTATTGAGACTCCATTGGCTGGTGGAATCAGTGGTCCATATTTCTTCAAAAGTGATGCCGGCCAGAATGTTACAGTCAATGGAGAGCGCTATAGATCCATGATTACTGACTTTTTCCGTTCCCCAATTGAATGGTATTAATGTCGAAGAGCTGTGGTTTCAACAAGACGACGCAACATGCCACACAGTGCGTTCCATAATCATAAGTCGCTAGTCTACGCCAATAAGTCATAGACGATGGACGACTTGGAGGCCAACATTCGCCATGTTATTGCCGATATACGGACCCAGCTGATCGAAAAAGTGGTCTAACAGATTGCGTTTTATTCGAACCAGCCGCGATGCCCGTATTCCCTAAATCATATTTAGACACTATTGGTATAAAATTATCTTTCAAATAAAGTCATGTCCATTACCACGACTTTTATGTGTTTTATGTCATTTTAAAGTTCTATACCTCTAAAAAAAAAAAAAAAACACACACAATCCAAACCTCAAATTAGGTCCTAAGAGTCATTATGGATACGAGTCCTTTAACTATCTTATAAACTTAAGCCACAAAGCCGCAAATGCAAGCACTGCCCTTGCACGCATCATGCCAAACACTGGAGCACCAAGGCACAGTCGACGACTGCTATAGAGTAGTCAGAGTAGTTACATCCACAATCCTATACACCACACCAATCTGCGCCAGAGCTAAGAGGATTACAAATTACAACATTGTAATTTACATTACAATAGTAACATTGAGCTAGTATATCGAATCTGCGCGCTGCGAGCAATCTTTACATCAAACATGCGTCCTGGCAAAAATACCTCCCATAGACATTCTAGCAAAGGAACAGCAGCGACAACTTAAATAACAGAAGCATCTCTGATAGCGAACACAGGCGCCTAACAGGAAGAAGGCAAAGTATAGAGGAATGGCTAGAACGTTGGTGTCCTGTTAAAAAAAGCAGATGGACATAGTGACTAATCTCACGTATGGAGAGTTAAGACTACTAATTAACATAGTTCCTCACGGGACATGTTTCCGAACACGGCAAGCATGTTTTCTTCGAATGCCCACGTTTCATAGACGAAAGAGAGAAAACGGGGTCTGGAACTAGAGAGGAAAGAGTCAAACCAGGCTAATACGATTGTGCGATGAAATACTAAAACAGTATCGCAGGGAGCAGGATATAGGTTTAGTGGGCCTACACTGTTACTGGGTACGGCTAAGTTTCGTCTTTAAAAGATTCTCACCTCCCAGCGATCACACCCTGTTTGTAGAGTTCTCGTACCAGTTGAGGGCAACGTTACCATTGAAATGTATTAAATGAATTTAAAGTAATTTATATTTTTTTCCTGAACGCACCAACAAGTTATAGAGGTGGACTAGTTTCATATCATACCCAGTCTGTCCACTTAAATGACACTTGACATTATCCTCTCTATTATAAAACCTGCACTACTAACAAAAGGTTAAATGTTACGTATACGCCATACATCTATGTACCAAATACAAATACCCCCTCTTATAACATCACTTATTCCCTTATCACCATCAATTTAGTGTTTTCAAAAATAGTAGTGGCACCACCACAATCTACGAGTACTTTTCCCAAAAGTTAAATGATCCACACAACTTGGCCTAGCGCCCCTGCATAAATTTTCAAAGTTTAAAGTGCACGATAATCATCTTCCTTTCTGTCTATATCCTATCCTCATCATAATATTTGTTGACAAACATTGTCACCCACCACCGCTCATTCAACTAAGAACTACACACATAGACAATGTTGTACGAGTATATCCCCAAACCCAGAGCAAGAAAAAAACAAAAAAACAAAAAAAAGAACAATAATCCTTTTTTAAGTCAAAACCTCGAAAATCAGATTAAATAATTCAAAAACAAACAAATTCCGAGCGAAAATCCTTTGTTCAAACTTTTGTTCTCAACGACACAAAAAAAAAAAAAAAAAAAAATATTGATGAAGAAGAAAGGTCGAATGGGGATTCTCTTTGTCTCTCGTTGCTCCTTTGGTATCCTTGATTAATGCTAAAAATTACTCGACAATGACGTATGATATGGTATGTTATGCCAAAGCACCTTGAAAGATAATTTTTTTTTTTTTTTATAGACACGGCCAATTTGCAAAAACCTATACGAGACCAAATCAATGCGAATGTAGTCCTCTTAATCGACCCTTCTCTCTTGATCTATCTTCTATGTATGTTGTGTATCTCGCCATACATATGTATATAAAATCCTTGTGTGCATTTCGAATTGAAACAAATCACAATGGAATGAGGAAAAGGTCAAGGATGAAAACTATCCGTACCATACCACAATAGCAGCCAGAGTGGCGTGTGTCGTTGTCGTTGTCGTTGTCGTTGTCGTCATCATAGCGGGAATCCTCCAAAGGACACAACTTGAAATGAGAAGGATCGACCACCAAAGCGATACGATGATGATGCCAAAAGATTTTAAACTTTAACAGAACGTATTCTTCTTCCAATGATTTATAAATCTCCACTCATCGCATACCACCACTATACTATACGATAAAAGGAAGGCCAAGATGAAAGTCATCTCTCTCTCAATGGTCTCGAGGATACGAGGGCAAGATGATGGTGTCAAGAGTGTTGTAAAAGCAAAGATGAACTATGTGGGTACGCGCGTCAACAATGTAAATAGATGGGTGTGGCGTTTACTTTTGTATTGTTCCGGGGAAAGGCGATTTTCCTTTCTTCATCATTCTCTCTATTTGAAAGGAAAGAATAAAAATCTCCACTTCTGGGTGTCCTCCTGAGGGCATCTGGGAAATGGTTGATGTAACTCGTACACACAACTCGGTTTGATGGCAAAAGCACTCTTGCAGCAGCAAAGCACTTTGTTACATTATTCAACAAATGTTGTCTTGCAATTGCTAGATACCTCCTCTTTCTTGAAAAATTACACAGCGCAAAACAAATGGCTTATGTCCTTTAAAGGATACACAAATATATACTCGTACTGTATATATGTATGTGTATTATTCAAAATGCCTCTGAAATTGTCTAAAATAGCGGTCAATTAACATATTTGATGGGCGACAGTAAATCATTCCTCTTGTATAAGTAAATGCAAACAACATTAGGAAGTAAGCAAAAGAAAAATGTGTACCTTATAGCAGGACGTATACAAAAGCAAAACATCATTATTAGGGGGAAGCTTTTAGAGGGATTAGTTTATGTAAAGGTTTTTTTTTTTTTTTTTTTGTTAGAAGGCAATGACCACCACTATTTTGGAGATGGCACGTTTTGTCAAGCAATAAAAACGATTAATCAAATAAGTGGAGCGCTCCTCACATTTAGGTAAGTCAAATTTATTACCAAACAATGCTTAGTGCACGGCAAGTCTTTTAAGAATAATGATCAAGGTTTTCGAAAGAGAATACACGTAATTAAATTCAAAAGATACCCGCGGGCATTTAAAACTCTTAATTTACATGATAATGAAGTCTTATTCTAAACAGGAACTGGTGATTTTCTTTTCCACCCATCTTGACTAGTAGGTAGGTAAGGCTCACAACAAGTAGGTCATTTAGACGCAGAAGGAACAAAGTGTACATAGTACACTGCCAATTAACACGGAAACTACATTTTCTATGCGACAATAGATTCAAGTAGTGTATAGCCACCAGAAAGTGGCATCGAAAATAATTTTTACACAATTTATTCTGAGGTACCCACTCGGCTGACATAGTGCACTGTATTTTGATTATAACTATATTGTTATACAATATAAGTGAGTCATTAAAACAATGAGCCATACCTATCAATTGGTGCAATGCAAATAAATAATGAAGACATCTTAGCCGAACGAAAAGTGGAGTGAGCCTTGACTTATACATTAAGCGTATTTTATAAATAACAAAATAATTTGATGTGCCGGTGCATCGCTGTAACTCAAGAACGACTGAACTAATTCTCATACCACTTCACTGTTCATTCGGACATTTCTTTAGAGAAGATTTACGGATATACATATAAACGTTATGATCCGTGATCCACCCAAAAATTATCAACCTTTTATTGCTGATGTGTGAATATTTTTCGGATTAATTAGAATATTATGCAACAATCATCTCTGCACATTATCCTGAACCTGAGCAATAGTAATAATAAATTAAATCTTGTAATTGATTTATTTTCAATACACGGTTACCACTGCCATCAGCACTGCACCAGTGGATGAGTTTGTGTGGTTGGGATTGCTCAGAACAGGGGAGAGAGATTTATTTCATTTTGCTCTCTCATTATTCAGAAAATAATACAGGGATTTTCAATAGCCACGTCTGAACAAGACGGTTTCGGTATGTGACAATTGTGTCTTTTCATAGTTGGCAATTAAACTTGGAGAAATACACGCTTCAATAATGCGTCGAAATTCTGAAAATTTATTTAAAAAAAAAATTGTCTTCTGTTCGCCAAACGAAAATCATCTTCAGCGTAGCACATTTTTTGCTGAAAGGCTTCGTAAATAATCAAAATTATCAGATTAATCAGATCTAGGACGATGGCAATCCACAACAGTTCCAAGAGCTTTCTTTGAATCCAGAAAAACTCAATGTTTAGTATGAATTTTGGCCAGGCGATGTATTAGGTTCACACGTCTTTCGAAATGAGATGATAAACGATTTTGTTTGGCATGAAATGGACATAGACAACGGGCATGGTTCCAACAAAACAGTGCCACGTCCCACATACCGAATGAAACAATGACGTTACTAAGGTAACAGTTTCCAGGTCGCATTACTTCGAGAAGAGGTGATGTCAACTACCACCACGATCATGCAATTTAACTAATCTCACAAAAGAAGCCATGAAAGCCATTTGAATGATTTTTTTTTACTGAGCTGTTCAAGGTTCGAATCTTAATAAAAAAAAAAAAAAAAAAAAAAAAAAAAAAAAAAAAAAAAAAAAAAAGTTTTCGCACGGTCGCACCTCTTGCGAAAGTCTGACGAACATCCGATAGTAAAAATTTTCATGAAAAGCTTCTCTCAATAGAAAAAATGTTCTTCGGAAACGACATAAAACTCTAGGTCTAACCATTCCTGCGGCGCACTACACGAGTGTCTGAGAGAAGCATTGAGACTGTTAGCGCCAAAATATTAATTTATTTATAAGGATAGGGCCAAATCTGAAAGAAATACAAGCTTGCTCGACTGACACTTGAAAAGATCTGAACCGCCTCATGTTGCTAACCATGGTCAATAAACAATAGGAGAAACTTAAGTATCTGTAGTTGGGAGTTCGATTCTAAGGCGCATGTTTCGTAACGTTGCAAAACCTGGAAATAGGTGATGACATCAGGTGGAGGGGAAAAAAAATACTATGAATCATGGGCAACGACAAAAAGCAAAACAAACAAGCTCCCCCAGTTATCTGGACTTAATACCACCTAAGTTTCAAACCCACTACACCAATCTTTCTTTCTCTCTCTCTCTCAATTTTCTACAAACGCCCGTGCCCTGAAATAATTTAATGGTATTCATATCCCATTTGGCGCGCGCAAATTATAAAAAAAAAAAAAAAAAAAAAAAGGTGGTACCTAGATGTGTTTTAGTTTGCGATACCCTGTAAGAAAGCTTGTTAGCATTCATTATGACTTTGTATTTCAGTGGTCACCGTGTGCTTTTTGATTTTGCCATGAATATAAAACCAGCATAACAGAATTGACTTGCACTACGTTTATACTAGACTGAAACTAGATGATTTCAAAACGACTCATTTGAAAGCGTTTACACTGCATTTATAGCAGTGCATAGAACATTGTTTAATTGTTACATCAGAGACGTCAGAAATGACACTGCAAACAATTGTTCTCGTGCTTGAACATGGAACACCCTGCAAATATCGTTTTGGCAGCAAAGTTCTGTTTATCATTCAATTAAATTCAATAAAATGCATGTTTACCTTATTGAACTTTTTTCTGTACTCATTTGGATTGGGAATAGGATAATTAGCCTTCTCATTTGCTAATTTTTTTTGCCGAAATGACTCATTTGGCTCTAAATAAATATAAAACTTGTGCACATGCAGTTACGACGATCGTCGTAGGTTCGAATCTCGGTGGCGGATGATTTTTTGCTGATATTTTTCACGTTTTTTAAATGAGTGAATCTTAAATGTAAAGAATGAAGTTACGTAGGTAAACTACACAAAGAAGAAAATATTTATCCAAGGATAGAGAGGAACCAGTACTTTACCAACCGTTTTATTGTTTTGCTTTTTGGTCAATTCTTCATCATCACGATTCGCTGTTTTATATCTTATGTGTCCCTCATATACAGTATGTGTAATTTCTAGATAATTAAATGGTAATGCCTTTCGCAGTGGTCGGTGATTCAAGTCACGAACTGGTTTATAACTTTGATTCGTTATGTTTCGCACCAAGCAAGAACTACGTAAGGTGCAAATGTACTTGCTACATACGAGATGTAGTCCTTGTGTATGCAATTGTGTTATTTTCCTTCCTCTTTGTGTAGCCCCGTGTGCGATCTTAATTTTAGAAGTACTGTCCATTCATATTCCTTTCCTCTCCGTAATTCTTTTCCCGATGTCGTGAAGGCTTTAACTCTAACCGCCTACTCTTTTAACAGTTAGTATCTTTCCTCATTGCGCGCCATTCCAGGTATTTAAGTCTATCTATCATTTATAGATCGGTTTACATAAGAGCTCAGTGCAATTTGTCTCTGACATAGTTTGCTCGCTATAGTTTCTGGCGAAGTTAAGTTGCACACACTATATGAATGTTTAGTTCTTGACCCTATCTAAGCCTTTTTTTGTGTGCTCAGATTGGTTGGTGGATCCTATAGGTATTCATTGGTCTCACCATCATGATGCTAAAATTCACCACTGGCTTTTAGTATTGTATTGGGATCACCACAAAAACATGTCTGATGAAATATGAGGGGTGGTCCGAAAAAGACAGCAACATCGTCAACAGTGATTCGGAGTCTGAAGGCCAGAATCGAACAAAATCCTCGGCGTAGCGGAAGAAAAATGGCTTCTGAGCTAAACATATCCAGAGAACGGATGCAACACATTTTGAAAAATAAGCTCGGACTCAAGGCCTTAAAGTTCCAAAAAGTGCACGATCTCATCAAAAAAAAGTTGGCGTGGAAAGAGCAAAGGAGTTGATCCGCTTGCACGCAAATGGCTAATTGCCAAACATCGTCTTCTCTGATAAAGCATCATTTCCAATTGAACAACTTGTCAACAAGCAAAATGATCGAGTTTACCTGCCAGAGAGGTCTTACGATAATTTCGGCCAAAGAATGGCCACCAGGAAGCAAGCGCCACCGTTTTTGACGGTTTGGAACGCAGTAACTGCCAACGGTCGGTCTCCGCTCGTTTTTTTGGACCGTGACGTTAAGATAAACTCGATGGTTTATCGTAAAACTGTGTTGAAGCCATGGGCACGCAAACATTTTGGGCCAAAGGCCTCTTTCCTCCTTCCGGACTTCATTTCCTAGACACAATGGCTACCGAATTCTCCCGATGCGAATCCATTAGACTTTTCTGTCTGGGGCATTTTGAAGGTCAAGGTTGGCACTAAAAAATACCAAAGCGCATTCCACAGACACACTTGCGTGCAGCGTCCGATAAACTTATTGACCGTCTCAAGGAAATTGTTCATGCCAGAGGTGGCCATATCGAAAATATTAATTAAATCATTGAACTGGAATAAATTTCCAACATTTTTTTCCTTGGAATCAATAAAAAAAATATTCACAATAGCAACAGTTCATGTCAGCCACCCTGTACGAGGGTGGGTCAATAAGTCCCTGAAAAATGAAATAAGGAACACTCTTTTCGGTATAAAAACATTTTATTTTTCAATATAGGCTCCTTTTAGTCCAACGTTTCTCCAATTTTTTGATGCCCTCCAAATAATACGATTTCTCGAGCAACTCAAAATAAGAGTTTGTTTCAGCGATGACCTCTTCATTCGACCCAAATCTCTTAACTCCGAGCCATTTCGTCATGTTTGGAAACAAGAAATAGTCGCAGGGGGCTAAATCTGGGGAATATGCTGAATGAGGGAGGAGTTCGTAGCCTAACTCATGCAATTTTGCGATTGCGACTGCGGACTTGTGCGCCGGTGCGTTGTCCTGGTGAAAAAGAACTTTTTTCTTCGCCAAATGCGGCCGTTTTTGCTTCAAATCGGCTTGGAATCGATCCAGCAGTGATCGTTTTACCCTTTTCAAGGTAATCGATGTGAATAACACCGCGCGCATCCCAAAAAACTGTCGCCATCACCTTGTTTGCTGACAAACCCACCTTGGCCTTCTTCGGCTTCGATTCATCAGGAGAAGTCCATTGTTTTGACTGTTCCTTGGTTTCTGGTGTGTTGTGGTGAATCCAGGTTTCATCCACGGTTACGAAACGTCGCAAAAACTCAGCCGAATTTTTCTGGAACATCGCCAAACACACCTTTGAAGTTGTCAAACAAATGCGTTTGTTGTCGATTGTGAGCAAAAGCGGCACCCATCTTGCGGAAAGCTTTTTCATGTCCAAATATTTACGTAAAATCGAAATCACTGAGCCATGGGATAAGCCTGTGGCCTCTTCAAGCGCACTTTCACTCGCCGATCGTCCATTATCAAACCATGGATTTTGTCGACCATTTTTGGTGTGGTGACCTCAATTGGGCGACCAGAACATTCGGCGTCACTTGTGCTTGAACGACCGCACCGAAATTGAGTAAACCAGTGGTGAATGGTTCCAATCGATGGTGAAGAGTCCCCATAATATTTGTCAAGCTTTTGTTTGGTTTGCGTGATAGTTTTTTCTCGCAAAAAATAGTGTTTAATGAGCACCCGAAATTCACTTTTTTTCATTTTAACGAAAATGCTAGTAGGCGTCTATATAAAATGGCTGCCACAACAAAACTATTTGACAGATCTGTCTGAAAATTTGGGTGCGTTCTTTTGAAAGATGATTTTTAACAAAAAAAATAAATTTAAGGTGACGATACAATTTGTGTTAATTTTCATGGACTTATTGACCCACCCTCGTATGCGTCCAATGGGAAAAGTAAGACCAGTCCAACTTGATCACACACGTCTCTTCAAAACATGACTGAAATCCATAACTGTGGGTTTGAATCATGCAACTTCATCTGGTCCCCACCCTAAAAAAAAACATTTGGGAGGACAGCTTTTCTAAGAATGAAGAGGTGAACTTAAAGGAGATTACGTTGAAAAATAAAAATAATTTATAAACTTCCGAGTTTGTTTTCTTTGTCAGGCCGCGAACTTTTCAATCCACCCTCGTACCAATACATTTTTAGTTGTCTACATACTTCGAGATTTAACCAATGTCCTTGCAAGACAGCTTAAAGGTGAACTACCATCATTTTCTCAGACTCACTACTGTGTGGATGTTGTTGTTGACAGCAAAGGAAATTAATTTAATGTTAATCGTTGGAAGCAAGACTCCGTTTGAATAAACAAAATGGAAGAATCGAAAAAAAAACTGATGCGATATTACTATCTGAAGTATCATTTTAATAATAACCGCTATGCTCTCCACTTAACACGATGTTAATGATTGGCAAATATTCTACTCACAAGAAGAACCTATATATAACAAAACTATTCCATTTTAGCCAACAACATCTAATTGAAAATTACTATAAATAGATTCACACTGCAACGCATAACCCAACCCTTTTAACTTATTCTACCAAAATATTATTGATTCATGAACCTAGTACGTACATCCAATTTAAAAACTTATTTATTCCAACCAAAGATACAATAAACCTCGTACTAAAAAAAAAAAAAAAAAAAGAAGAACACCCATTTCGTGTTAAGCGATTGTATGAAAAGGTAAGGTCATAAACAGCCTGTAATGGCTCTTTTATTATTTAAGAACACACCCGTTCGTTGGAAAATTCTGACCTGAGAACTTCCTGATTAATTACTGATGCATACCTACAGTGCTTTGGATTTTGTTTGTAATGTATAACGTGTTATTATTTTTTTTTTTGGCAGGTATTAGTATAAAACCCTAATTTTAAAAGCGTATCGCGAATAACATGCATGTACGAGTATATGGGCATTTTTATTATGTAAATATCGTAAAGGATTTCCTTTACTGCAGTGCAGTATATGGGTAAAGTGAAATCTACAGAATTGCGTGCCTTTTCTTCAAATTTATACCTCTGTAGGTATAATTTTTCCCTTTTTTATTAATATCTTAACATTTTTTACGTTCCTATGATTTTATCACATTAACTTTGATGTTTATGTAGTATCTGCGTATTTATTAGATTCTTGTAATGAGACAATAATACTTGAATGAGGCTTTAAGAAATACACCCAATAGTGTTTGGAAGGTAATAAATAAAGCCATATACGAGTAGATGGTGTGTAAGGATGTGTAAACGGGGATGATTTGTTTTGGAATTAGAATTATTAATGTCCTTAAACAGACAAATGAGTTTAGGTTGAGTGAGATTTTGAACACTGCTTGCAACAAAAACAAGCAACCTGTCATAGCTATGTATACTATGTTGGCGTGGAAATAAAATGGGTTCAAAAGCGCATTTTATATTGGTTGGGAGCATAATTATATTTCCAGAGAAAGGCTTGGAATGCTCTGCTTAGAATTGTTCAATCACCAATTGTTCAATTATCAGCCTTATTCAGATAAATGATAAATTTTTACATTCAGCTTCGAGGCCCAGCAATCGCATTAAAGTGACATTCTCTGCTGCTATTCTGGATTCACTGCCTAAAAGTTGCCGGAAGTGCTGAGCGCTAGCCGTCGAAATGGTGAGGTACGAGGGCAAGGTGAAAAGTTCTCGGCCTGAGGCAGAGATGGCATTCCAATCAGCAAAAATTTATGTTTCATGCCTGGGTGCACTTCTCATTAGTTCGTATGACAAGTTTCAACTTGTACTCTCAAGTAGTTTCTTTACACGAATTTTTGCAGTAGACGTCTAGCGTGTTTTTCGTTAAAATGGATTAACTTGAACATCGTGCGGTGATAAAATTCTTCGTTTTGGATGGGTTAACCCCTAAGGAAATTCATCCAAAGTTGACAAAAGTTTACGGGGACTCTGTTCCTTCCATGTCAACCATTAAAAAGTGGGCAGCTGAATTTAAACGTGGTCGCATGTCCCTCGAAGGTGACCCACGTGAAGGACGGCCAAAAACCGCAACCAGACCCGAAACCATCGAAAAAGTGCATGATATCGTGTTGAACGATAGGCGAGTGAAGGTGTGTGAGATAGCTGAGGCTGTGTGTATATCGGAAGAGAGGGTGCAAAACATCCTGCACAAAAACTTAGGGATGTGAAAGCTCTGCGCAAGATGGGTGCCGCATTTGCTGAATGCCGATCAAAAGCAAATGCGCAAACGATTTTCGCGCATTTCCTTTTGATCCAATAGGGGTACGACCGATTCGTCACCATGGATGAGACATGGTTCCATCACTACACGCCAGAAACGAAACAGTGGGTGGAAGCCGGTGGTTCAGCGCCAAAAAAAGCGAAGTCGATCGCATCTGCCGGAAAGGTAATGGCCAGTGTGTTTCGGGATGCGAAAGTGATCCTGTTAATTGATTACCTTGAGAAAGGCAGAACAATTACAGGCGAATATTACTACAACCTTCTTGACCAGCTGTATGCCAAAATTCGCGAGAAGAGGCCTTGCTTGAATAAGAAAAAAATCATCTTTGACCAGGACAATGCACCTGTACACAAGTGTGCGTTGGCGATGGGAAAACTGCGGGATTTGGGGTACGATTTGCTCGGCCACCCCCCCTATTCACCTGATTTGGATCCCTCAGACTTCCATCTGTCCCCAAACTTGAAGAAATCTGTTTCTGAGAAGCGCTTCGCATCAAATGCAGAAGTTGAGAGGGCCGTAGATGAATATTTTCACAGCCTTCCAGACTCTCACTTCCGAGAAGGAATACTGATGTTGGAGAAACACTAGACCATGTGTGTTGAAGTCAAGGGAGATTATGTAGAAAAATAAAATCACTTTTTAACTGAAAATCGTAGTCTTTGATTGTCAGGCCGAGAACTTTTCTCCATGCCCTCGTATGTAGTTCGTAAATGGAACCAATAATAAGGAATACTGTTACTACAATACATTTGCATTGGCCAAGAGTTACGAGGGCTGTTCGATAACTAAGTGACTTTAATGCAAGATGGCGCTCGGATCGCATAGAGGATTTTTTCTGACATCTTTGCTTCTTTCTCAGCGTAGACAAAAAAAAATCAAATACATCTGTCAAACACTAAGCTTTTTACACTGATCGAAAGAACTTTGGTTTGTGAGATTTGGCCAAAATGGGAAAAGGTGAGTTTCGTGTTTTAATAAAGCATTACTTTTTGCACAAGTGGTTCACTAAATTTTGTTGCGGTCGTACGAGCCCAAAAGACTCTGAGGACGTCCAAATGACGTCACAACGGAAGAAATGGTCAACAAAATCCACGATATTGTGTTGGACAATCGCCGGGTCAAGGTTCGTGAGATAACTGAGATTGTAGCAATTTCAAATGATACCGTTATTCGAATCCTGCATGACCATTTGGGCGTGGAAAAATTATCGGCGGACCGAAACCGGATTCGGGTGAAGATTTCAAAACAGAATTTGGAACTCTTCAAGCGCAATTCAAGTGAATTTTTACGGCGTCTCGTAACAGTTGATGTATCCTGGATACACCACTAGACACCAGAAATTAAGTAACAATCAAAACAGTGGACTTCTGCAGAAAAAAAAGGCAAAAACGCTTCCGTCAGCCGGAAAAGTCATGGCAAAGGTTTTCTATGATTCACACGGCGAAATCTTCATTGACTATTTGAAAAAGGGGAAAAAGAAGTAGGCGTATCCAGAGATTGACATAACATTTGTGACAGTTAACCTCACAATTGTTTGTTTAGAACAATATTTCAAATTTGCTCACGCTCTCGCTATGGAATGAATTAAGAAAGTGAATCGCATCTCTGGTGTAGCGCTTGATAAGTGTTGTGTGAACAAAGTTCAGATTTTTAAGACGCTGCAGCGCTAGGGATAGCCTAATGTTTGCTTATCGGTGTATAAAATTCTTCGGGGATACGAGTGACATTAAAAGTCGCCTGCGAATGCCACAAATCATCAAAACCTTTATGGCACGTAACCGTCTCCAAAAGAAGAAAACACTGGTTCGTGAGATTGTTATAACGCAAAAGTCAATGAGTCGCATATCGAGAATGGCTTGAGGCTGGGGGCCTTCAAACGCCATGGTGGGAAATTGCTGACTGTGGCCTTTACAAAAATTGGGTCAAAAAATCAATGCGACTCTTAGTGGAATACGCTGCTGTTCTGCACAGAAAAATTCTGTTTACCTAAGAGAAAATCTTCACGATGCATAAAAAATTAAATAAACAAAATGATAGGGTCCATGCACGCTCAACTAGGGAAGCGTTTGAGCTGGTTCCAAGGGTCCGGAAACCCAGTCAAGATTCAGACGACTTTGGTTCAGAATAGCCATGGTGTAGTGGTGACATCATCGCTTGTCACGCTTTTCTTCTTTCGCATAAAATAAATAAAAAAGTCGATCAATTGCGAAAGCTTATGTTAACTCCACTGCGAAGGCATAACACTGGCAATAGGGTGGTCATATGGCTAAAATGCAACTTGATCGTGATATCAGGAGGACGGAAAAAAATACTGTGAATCATAAGCAACGACAATAACAGGAAAACAAAAATAATCCCCAGTTATCTGGGGAGTATTTTTGACAAAAAGAAACCTTGGGAATATGAAGAATCAGTCGCCAATTTCCTCTGCTCCATTCTGGCCTCTTTTTACAATCTTGGAGGATGCTGAAAATACCGACGCCCTAAAAGCCCTAGCCCCCGCAATTTGACAGGAATTTTTAAACACATTTAGTATAATGATTAACCCAAAAGAGGTATAAATGAGCTGCTCAGAGGGCTCCAAAATTACCTTAACTCATTCTTCACTACAATATTACAAGCTAGGTGACCTCCGAGTAAAGTTTGTGGTGACACAAAATAGAGCAAAGTCTGTTTTGGCTATGCAAGGGTTTGAAACCGAGAAAAATCGATTACATTTGCTCTTTACCCATTTCAGTATAAGGCGTTTGTTTGGTGGCCAGTAATGTGCCCGAAGTGTAGCCACGATGTAGAGTTTGTTTGTGATCCAAGCTGTGCAGGTTCGAGCCCGAGCGGGGAACAGTAACCACAGCCACCGGAGCAGAAAAAAGAAACGAAAAGTGCTCTAGGATTTGGCAAAAAAAATAGCCTACCAGCGGTGTAGAGATATTTACGGATGAAGAGCACTTTTCTCCGTTCAACTTTGCAATCCATCTGAAGCTTGAAGTTCTAACAAAGTCAAAAGCCGAATCGGAGCTTGTGAAGGCATACAGGAGACAACTCATCCTAGTAAATCTCTGCTCTGCCATGAGCTCCACTGGGATAGATTGTAAATTTGCATGCCTACCAAAGAGATGATAGGGACTTAGCTCTATGCTGAAGACTATTGAAACTGATGATCGATCTGTACACCGAAAGCGTACAATTAAAGGCATAGACTGGGACTGGCAACATGGCACTAAGGAACATATTCCTTGAAAGGCATGGAAGACATGGAAAACTTTCACCAACCTAAACCTCTCTTTTCATATAGAATTCCATTTTTCAAATGGAAACGAAAATGTGTCAAAGATTGAGATTAGGTTTAATCAGTGATGAAAAAAAATGCATTCCATTCACCATGTACTACCTATATACATACATATATACCTATATACCTATACTCATGTAGACCACAAGCAGTTGGTAAGTGAGATTGGGTTAGGTGGCTGACTTAGACCAAGGATAGGTCCATTGTGATACCACAAGAAGAACCGGATTTCCAGCACCAGAGACCCTATATAACTAATTTCTTCCTAAAGGAAGATAGGTAACCGTTGCATCTATGTACAGAACCATCTAGATCCGTAGACAAAACTCTCTACTTTGTTAATACCTGGCCAAGTCATTAAGATCTTCATAGAAGTATTCCCCTAACGCTTTCCTTCTCAACATTGATGACAGGACAGGTGCACAAACAGTGAGTAATAGTTACCTCGTCCTCCTCGTTTTAATAGCATGTGAAGGCTCCTACTATTATTATACTAATGCACTTCCTATTAATGGGCAGAAGTCTTTCCTTTCTCTTCAGATCCAGCTTAGGCCAGATCTGCTTCGACGAAAGACAAGTACTGATACTATTCCACCGGCTGTTTGCCATTTTTCTAACTTTAGTATCAAGGAGGAACTTTATCGATTCTAAGAGAGCGGGCGGTTCTTCCTCTCTATTTTCAGTGAAGTTCCGACCCGCATACTCTTTTGCCAGCTCATTCGCTCTGCAGTTGCCCGGAAAGTCATGCTAAGCTATATGTATGTTAAAAAGAAAACGGCATAGTAAGCTTCAGTGTCTGCATGCTATTTTAAGAAACACTGCTGTAGTAGAATAACATTACCCTGTGTATAAAAATTATTAAGAGCGACTTCTGGAAATATTTATCAACTTTCACAAATTCTAACTTTTTAAAGAATTTTCGAAAATTCTTAGAAATAAATCAATTTAGAGACGACTTTCAATTAAAAGTTGACTTTAACTCTAAAGTTGTAGACATTCCACTATAATCTATGAAATAGAGTCGACTCTAAATATTTTGTTTTGTAAACACGAAACAAGGAAAGAAAGGTAGAAAATTGCCATTAAACTGCGATGAAAATTTTACTTTTCTTATGTCTGTTACAGCCAACTAACTAAAGTCTACTTCAGAGTCGACTTTAAGCAAAGCATTTCACAAGAAAGTTATAACGCTTTTACAAGTAACTGAAATGCAAGAAATTTCTGAAATTCTCAACAACTAAACTCAGCACAAATAATATACTCATACCTATTGCCAATTAACTTTACCTACATCTACACCTAACCAATGTATTTTAATTTCATTATAATAGGACATAAAATCTATACGTACGTTTTTCATTATGACAATATAACAATAAAGTCACACTGTCATAACAAAACTATTACCAAGCCCTTTAGTGTCAGTTAATCGTTTCCGCGGCTCCCTTAGGTAATAGAATGGGTTGAAAGCTATCATAGAAAACTTAACAATACGACATTTGGAAAATGAAAGGGAATTACTGCAGAAGCAAATCTACAGATCGAAAAAAAAACACACAATAATGTAAGACTCGTGTTATATCATCCGCGCATATTTCAAAATATCCCTTCGGTTATATAAATATTTGAAATTCACTTCAATTCCACTATACTCATATACGAGTAGATCCATGTTAGAAGGACTTGTGTCTGCAATAGACAAAAAGTTTTTCGCCCAAAAAATCTTCTTCTCTTCCACTCCACACTTGCAGTTTTTTTTTTTTTTTACAAAAAAAAAAGAAAAGATTACATTAAACATGAGAATACTTAGAGCAAAAGGATTCAAGAAAAAAAAAAAAAAACGAAATATGATAAAAGAAAAGAGGAAAATAAATCCTTCTTGTTATACCTGCGGACTATCCAATCGATCCAATGACTGTCTTCTCGACGGATAATCATCCAAAGTTAATACCTGCTGTGATGCTCCTGCTGCTACTGCTTGCGGGCAATTTTTATTTGAATGTTGCGGCGGCGGCGGTGGTGGTGGACTCATAGAACCACAAGGACTCCCAGGACATGGACTACCACCGCACGGACTACTGCAACGCGACCGACATGTTGGACTATAGCATACCGGTGCAGCGGGCTGTGGTTGCGCCTCCTCTTGTGGCACAATATTAACCGGCAATGGTGTACACTGTGTATTACGACGTGGTGATCTTCCACGGTCAACTGTAGTCGCACTCCAATATCCCCATGCCATTGTTATTCAACAGAAAATATTCACTTAAAACTCCTTAAAAAGGATATATTTCTTCTTCTTCTTCCTTTTTTTTTTTTTTTTTATAAATTTTTCAATTTAATGCAATTTCGTTTCACTTTTTTATATTTCACACATTGCAGCATAAATTCTCGAATCAAAACAACCACAAACTGTCATTTATCGATTTCGAAAACAGATGACTGACATATAATATCTCGTCTCTACTTGTAATCAATTTTTATTAATTAAAAAAAAAAAGAAAACAAAAAATGGTAGATAAATAAACTTGTCGTCAGGTAATCGGATACCCCAAGGAACGAAGGTATTATAGTCGCTCGTCCATCATCTCTTAGCAGATGAAAACATATTCTACACGGTACCACAGTCAGTTAAATTGTGAAAACCACACCTATAATAATTGTGTAATATCCCCTAGGTGAATGCAATATAATACACAGGACTCGTCGTCGTGTACATGTATATAAAAAAAAAAATAAAAAAAATAAAAATATATGAGAAACCGGAGAGAGCGCCGCCCGCGAGAGAAAAGGAGAGTATAAAGCGTTCTTCCTTCCCACCGGGTTGTGTGGCGCAAGTGAAACACAGATAAATATAAATATATTGTATCTGGTGGATATTTTTATATTTCGGAACAAAATATAAATAATTCACTGCATTCACGCGCGGTGTGGTGCGGGTGGCTGCCCACTGGGGGGGAGGGTAGTTTTTATGCTTGTAACAAGGATAATACTCGCTCGTTTGCGAAAATTATCCCATCACACACACACAACAAACACAGAAAAAAAAAAAAAAAAAAAAAACATCTAGGGATGGACAGAAACAGAAAGAAGCAAAAAATATGATGAGATGGTGATGACGAAAGCAATTGGGATGAGGGCAAGGATAAAATAAAAAAAGTGGGTAGGCAGGCGGTAGTAGAGTCTCGCGATGGACCAGGTAAAAGGAGACTTTTTCTTTTCGTTTTTCTTGTAATTTAAGCTGTAATTGTGCTTTTCTTTTTCCATAAATTATTCATGTAGAAATAATTTTACGATTTTTCTTCCTTTTTCACTTTACTTTTTTTTCCACAAACCAAAAACACACACAGAGACACAGAATTACTTTTGACCTCAACCGACAAATAAAAATCAATTGAATGCGAAGAATATGTAATGTCCGGAATAGTGGAAAATATTCCAACTTTTCTTTGCTAGTTTGCCCGAATTTTTGTTTGCTTCTTTTAACTAGTTTGTTCTCTCTCGTCGAAATTTTACAAACAGTATGTTTTGGTAGCCACTAAATAATTTGTTCACCCATCGAATGAGAGAGTGAAACTGTTTTTTCTGGGACCTGATTGAAATACCTAGGCTCTATTCCATGGAGCCACATATTCTCTCTCCCTCTGCAGAATTCTGCGCAGAAATGATTGTACGCAAGTTCACATTAGTATAACACTTTGCATCCTTTTTCATACACCAGAAGGTGCATGCGATTATAACGCTAATTTCGCCGGATGCTTATCTATTACTTGTGTATGTTTTTTTATTGTTCCTGACTGGACAATAGGTTGGTAGAACAGTAAGGCACTGGAAGAAAAGCTTTCTTCCTTCAACCAACACTGACACGATGACGATGACGACAACGACAACGACAACGACAAGGAGGACAGGACTTTCAAAGATATAAAGCTGTAGATTTTAGGTTTAAACACATTTTGTAGATCCCCATCATCACACACACTGCACATTGTAAGTTTAGCTTTTGTTTTCAAAAAGTAATCAAGGCAAAACGCTTCGGTTGGCAGTTTACTTGAAAAGATAATAAACTAAGTGACGTTATGGACTTTTGAAATTTTCGGTTGGTTGATGGTTTGGTTGGTATCTTTTGTTTATGAGATATTTTTTTTGAATTAATGCTTCACTTCATCAGTTGTTGTCTGCTTGTTTTGAATGTCTGTTGTAAACTGCTGTCTATTTGATAAATTTTTATTGAAATACGAGTAAAAGACTGCCAATGATTTTTGTGCGGTTTTAAATACGAGTACCTCACTATGCGTGTGGTTTTCATTTTTACTCGTATATCATATGATGTTTACTTATTATGGCAAATCATGAATAGCTTTTATGAATTATTGCGAAGATAGATATTAATTATTGGGTTCCTGGATGCAGTGACGTGCATGGCTCGTGCATATTGTGTTGGGGGGGGGTGCATTTTTAGAAAACAAAACAAAGAAATCTTACTTTACTTACTTTAGGTGGCGCTACAGTCCGGGGTGGACCTGGGCCTCAACCAATACGCCTCTCCAGTTAGCGCGATCTTTGGCTAACTGCCTCCAGTTGCGCACTCCAAGTAGGTTGAGGTCCCCTTCCACTTGTGCGCACTACCTAAGGCGAGGTCATCCTCTACTGCGTTATCCCTCCGGGTTGGAATCGAAGACTCTTCGGGCCGGAGCGTTGGTGTCTATCTTAGACGACTGATGCGCACTTTTCTGACCAGGTCGATGTCGCTGTACAGCTCGTAGAGTTCGCTGTTAAATCTTCTCCTCCAAAGCCCGTCAACGCAAACGGGACCAAAAATCACTGGAAGAATTTTGCGTTCGAAACGACCAAGAAGATCTGCATCCGCTTTTCCTAGGGTCCATGCTTCTGCGCCATAGAGCAGGACAGGGATGATAAGGGTCTTATATAGAGTCTCCTTAGTGTTTCCTGACAAGGCCTTACTAATCAATTGCCGTCTTAGGCCAAAGAAACAGCGGTTGGCAAGTGTAATTCTTCGCTTGATTTCTGCTGAGGTGTCATTATCAGAGTTTACCGCGGAGCCGAGGTAGACAAAGTCCCTAACTACTTCAAAATTGTAGCTGTCTATCGTGACGTTCTGTCCGATTCGTCGATGTTGTGTGTCCCTTCTTGTTGACAGCATATATTTTGTTTTACCCTCATTCACCACCAAACCCATTTTTGCCGCTTCTGCACTAATACTTGCAAACGCACCAGTGACAGCTCGCTGTGTTCTGCCAATAATGTCAATGTCATCAGCGTATGCAAGAATTTGTACAGACTTTTGGAAAATTATGCCCCTGGTGTTGGCTTGTGAGTTTCGCACAATTTTCTCAAGAATGATGTTGAAGAAGTCACATGACAGCGCGTTACATTGTCTAAATCCTTTTTTCACATCAAAGGTCTCGGTGAGATTGTTTCCAACCTTTATGGAGCAGCGAGCGTTCTCCATCGTCATTCTGCACAATTTGACAAGTTTTGCAGGGATGCCAAAACCAGACATGGGTCTGTATAGCTCGTCTCTATAAATGCTGTCATATGCGGCCTTAAAATCGATAAAAAGATGATGAGTATCGATCTGGACTTCTTGGGTTTTCTCCAGGATCTGCCGTAGTGTGAATATTTGATCGGTCGTGGACTTACCGGGCCTAAAACCGCACTGATAGGGACCTATCAGATCGTTGACGAATGGTTTCAGGCGCTCACACAGTACAGCAGACATGATCTTATACGCAATGTTCAGGAGACTGATGCCTCTATAGTTGGCGCAGTTTAGAGGGTCTCCTTTCTTGTGGATCGGGCAAACGATGCTGAGGTTCCATTCATCAGGCATACTTTCTTCTGACCAAATCTTGGAGACGAGTTGGTGTATGCTCTCCACCAGGTCATCTCCCGCCGCCTTAAACAGCTCGGCAGTTAAGCCGTCCGGTCCAGCAGCCTTGTTGGATTTAAGCTTAGATACTTCACGTCCACTTCATTTTGGTCAGGTGGACGGAAATCTTGCCTTTCATCGTCCAGGTTGAATGGTTCATTCTGCCTCTTCGCCGTTTAGCGTCTGCAGAAATTGTTTTTCCATGTCCTCAGCACCGACTGTGACTCTACTTCAAGGTTTCCTTGCTCGTCTCTACAGGTCTCTGTTCGGGTCTTTTTGGAACGACACGTTCTTTTTACCTTTTGGTAAAACTTCCGAACATTATTCCTGGAGTAGCACCTCTCTATATCCTCGATCGCGCGCTTCTCATGCTCTCTCTTTTTTTAGGGTAAATTTTTTTTGAACCTGGTTCGAATACATACAATTGAGTTATCCATGATCTCAATATCAAGTTGAATATACTTTTTTATTGTTCAACTCGGACAACAGCGACACTTATACAATCCAAGAACAGATAGAGCAGTGTTTCTCAAACTTTTTGGACCTCCGTCCCCCTTTAGAGCATGGGAAGTGACAACCTTTACAAGGTCAAAAGGACATATGTGTGCACAAATTAAGTACATTCTTGATCCTAAAAAAAAGGCTGCTCGTTTACAAATCACTCAGATTGAAAATTTAAGACAAATACAATTAGAACAACTTTAAATTCTTAATTTAATTTTTAAGGTAAAAAAAGCAAAAGACAACAATTTCATTTCAATCTTTACGCAGATAAAAAGTGTGAAGGAAATTGGTCAGGTTTAGGCTGCAATTGGCCGTATATACCAACAGGCATACAGACGAACCATAGAGGTCAGTGAGCACATCATCGAGTAGAAGCCGTACATCAAACACCTGAGAGTGTTGTTGGACCACAGGACTCAACTTCAGGGACCACCTAACGTACAAAGGCTAGGAGGCCTCTCGGGCAGTAATGGCACTATGCAGACTAATGCCAAATATTGGAAGACCAAGGCAGCCAATTTGAAACATTTTAACGGCCGTGAGCAAGTCAATACTCTTGTATTCGGTCACAATATGGGCATTAGCGACGTACTGTAAGTTATACATTAGAAGGATGAACTTGGCGCAGAGATTTGCATCTTTAAGGGTATGTTGCGCCTTAAGAACTGTACCAGCGAGTGCGACATATGAAATTTCAGGCCCAATGCCTATCGATCTAGAAACGTAGAAGACTGTGACACTACGCGAAAACGAGCAGAAGAATAACCATAGAAGTTATAAAAGCAGAATGGCAACATAGGTGGAACATTATAACCAAAGGGTGATGGATGGTGGTTGATGAATGGATTAGCAGAAAGCACGTGAAGGTAAACTATTATTTAACACATGTGTTGTTGGCATGGACGTTTTTTTTTTTTTTTGTTATATAATTTATTCGTGCCAAAGGGGATATGAATACCCTTAAATTATTTCAGGGCACGGCGCTTGTAGATTGACCGAGAGAGAATGAAAGAAAGATTGGTGTAGTGGTTTGAAACTCAGGTGGTATTAAGTTTTGTTTTGCTGTTATTGTCGTTGCTCATGATTCACAGGACTTTTTTCCGTCCTCCTGAAGTCATCATCTCAATTATTTTGCATTTTCAGCAATATGACCACCCTATTGACAGTGTTATGCCTTCGCAGTAGAGTTGACATAAGCTTCGCAATTGATATACTTTTTGATGATCAAAATGATTCTTGACATCAGGATTTGAACCGTGAACCTGGAACGTGACAAGCGATGACGTTACCACTAGACCACGGCCGGTGGGAGTACCTCTAGAAGTAAAAGCACGCGGATGCTCCATTCCGCCAGCACTGTGAAGGAAAAACCCAGGACACACAGCATGTGCTGATGGAATGTTAAAATTACACAAGTGCTAGAAACACCTTTGAAAGAGAAATTGACGGCCAATTGACTCCATGAAGCCTAATAACATTTATATTGACGACGAGCGAATGCTGGGAGACTGCAAGTGAAGTTATCACAAGCATGATGCAGCAATAGACGAGCGTATAGACGAACGAGCAGCGAGAAACGAAAAATCTGCTAACTCTGCCAGCTGAGAAAATGAGTGACGAAATGTCAAACCTACCCCTGCAAAGGAATACCTTAACTGGCGGTGCTGCATGGCACAAATAAGACAGAGCAATAGGAAGGGTAGGAAAAGGAAGCTTGAACTGAAGCCAATTCGGATGTCGGGCACGGAACTGACACCAGTAAAAGAAGTGAAATATCTAGGATTACACCTCATGTGGAAAAGCACACAGAAGAAATATCTGAAAAGGCCACCCGTCCTCTCATGATATGTAGGTAAATCTCGGGGACTTAACCCGAGCATTCTAAGTTGGATGTATATCGCCATTGTGAGACCAATGATCACAAATGGAGCGATAGCGTGGGCCAAACGAACTAGTCTAGTCACGACGAGGAATACACTCACTAAAGTGCAAAGACTGGCTTGACTCTGTATTACTGGGGCCATGAGAACATGTCCAACTGCTGCCATGGAAGTATTCCTGGAACTAACTCCGCTTCATATTGTAGTTGAGCAATATGCAAAGCGGACGATCCTAAGGATGGCAAAAGAGGGCATCGGGAGGGAGAAATGCATCAATTCAAAAGAATATGATTTACTTTTCAAGAAATTCCCCCTTTTAGCAATTCCTAGGGACGATAGTATCAGAAAATTTAACTTTGATAAAAAATTCCGTACAAAGTTAAGTAACAAAAAAGCTTGGAGCAATGAATCCATAATATACGGATTGAGTAACCACACAATAAAGTGGTAAACGGACGAGAACTGAAGAAGGAACAGGTGTACTTGGGTCAAGAACAAAGTACTCTGAACCTATGGGCAAAAGTACCAGTATCTTTAAAACTGAAATATACGCTATAGATAGATGTATTCAATTCAACCTCGACAGAAGATACAAAAATTGCGACATAGCAATACTGTCAGACAGTCAAGGAGCTATCAAGGCACTTGACTCCCATGTCATTAGATCAAAACCTAATGACATACAATGCCTGTACATACTTAATGAATTGGGTAGCAGGAACAGGGTAACCCTCTATCGGATCCCTGGCCACACTGGAATAAAGGGCAACGAAGAAGCAGACTCCTTGGCAAGACAAGGAGCAGCAGAATCCTTTATTGGACCTGATTCTGTGGAATAGGAAGCCACACTATACGAAAACAGGGCGAGAACCTGGGTCAATACTCCAGGTCAGAGGCAAGCTAAGAAACTTCTGGGACACTGCATCTAGAAGAGATTCGAAGCGTGCATCTGCTTTAACAAGAACAACCTACGTATCCTAACAGGCTTTCTAACGGGGCACTGTAAACTCGGGGAGTGGAGATAAATGATAAACGAGCTGTCAAATTTGACAGATGTATATGAGATTTTTGTTCAGTATACTTTGACAAATCATCATGGAAAGACTCCTTCTTGTTCTGTTCGCCAAATCGTCCATCTGAGCCAAATCGTCCAGCGCATAATCGTCCGTCTGAGCAAGCTATAGGCTCATTTCTGGCTTAACGGGTATGTTAATAAACAGAATTGTCGCATTTGGAGTGAGCAGAATTCTGAAGAGGTTTTTGAAACTCAATTGCATTCAGAAAAATGCACAGTTCGGCGAGATGATTTCGCGAAATGGACCTGTCAATTTGCCTCCGAGATCATGCGGTTTGACACCTCTCGACTATTTTCTTTGGGACCACCTGAAAACATTGGTTTATGTGGATAAACCAGAAACTATTGAACACTTGGAAGCCAATATTGTGATTACTATTCATGATGTACAGCCCGATTTACTCGAAAAAATGGTCAAAAATTGGACTGGCAGGATGACCTTTTGTAAAACTTAGTCGAGGTGGTCATATACCCGCAATTCAAACATTAAATGTCAAAAATATGTCAATAAACTAAAATACAATATGGCCATTTAATTGATTTTTGTATAGGTACTTATATGACTTATATGTCCATTCGATACCGAGTAATTTCTTTAGATACTGACACTGATGATTAGATGCGATAAGTGTTGCCAAATCTTTTTATCGGTTGGGAACTATTTTAAACATTTTTAGCGTTAATTATGACCATTTGGGCACTAAACTCGTTTTTACGTCATCGTACGTATCTTATATCATTCTAACGTATGTACGTCTCTGGTACTTTTTGGGATCTCAGCGCCGTCCAAATGAGATCTCTCGCAGCTCTGTTTAAGGCTTTCTCCAGATCGATAAAGATGATTTTATTTGATCATTATCCGTAAATTTTCCTGAGAAAAAGCATTGACTATCATGAAGTTTAATTATATTACACAGTAGACTGTCTAAAACCAGCTCACAAATTTTCATTGTATGAGATTTTAGCTTCACCGATCGACAGTTGTTTTAATTTCTCGTGTCGCTTTATATACAGTGGAACTAGAAAGTTCTCCCTCTTTGGTACTTAAAAAACACAATGCGGAAACCTTTAAGTAAATATTGGACACCTTCCGATGGAATTCTGCACATGTTGCGTTCCCTAAGATAGCAAAAACTACACAGGATTGGCAGATCCGCACGATCTGGAACTTAGTTCAAACTGATCAGTTCACCTCTTACTTTAAATATCGTACTTATCAAGTCGAATTTATTGCAGTTCAGAAGATATGTTTTTTCCTGAAGATTGTGCTTTAATTTGAGGTAATAGATTCCGTGCTGGGATGACTGCGCATCGTTTTCATATCTGTCATACATTACTCGGCCTTTTTTCTCCAGTAGTGTGTTAAACTGTTGACGTAGCGATGCAGGAGTTTCACTTCGAGAAATGTGCAGCTCCCCGTCGTAATCGGATTTAATTCTTTCCCATTCTTGCACAAGACTACCTCTATCCTACCCTCTCATATCTCTTTCCGAGCAGATGGAGAACAGCATTTGTCCAGCTCGTCCCTAAAAAAGGCGAATCTTCCTCCCTGTTCAATTACCGACCCATTGCACTTACGTCTCTTCTTTCTAAAGTTATGGAAACGTTGATAAATCGTCAGCTTATGAAATATATGGATTCACGAAACTCCTTAATGACAGGCAGTATGGTTTTCGTAGCAACAGGTCCACTGGTAATTTGATAGCATATCTCACCGAGAAGTGGAACCAATCTCTCCATCACTTCGGCGAAACTAAGATGGTTGCGCTTGATATTTCAAACTAGTTTTGACATAATTTTGTATCAGGCTCTTTTGCCGAAAATGCGTGCATATGGCGTCGATGAGTCTCTGCTTCAATGGATTAGAAATCACCTTTCGGGGCGTTCAATACAAGTTGCCTTGGACGGCTTCAAATCTGCCAATTCACCAAATAAATGCTGGTGTTCCCCAAGGTTCTATTCTATCTCCGACTCTCTTTCTTATTTCTATAAATGCTAACTCACGTCCTTGCTCTTCGGCCGTAGAAGGGGAACGGCAACGTATGTTAAACACATTAAATTCCGACCTGAACAGCATAATCAAATGGGGTTCAACCAACAGAGTGGAATTTAATGCTTCGAAAACACAATGCTGCCTTCTATCTCTCAAGCGAAACCAAAACCCTCAACCATTATCCATGGATGGTACTTGCATCATTAAAACCGAAAGACTTGCCATTCTCGGTATGCGTATCAATAACCATCTTCAATGCAACGTCGCCAAAAATGCTGCAAAATGTCTAGGATTCTTTAAACGGTGCAAGAAATATTTCACCCCGTCTGATCTGGCCTCAATTTATAAGGTATTCATACGCCCAAAGGTGGAATATAACGCCCATATCTGGTCTGGTGCACCCAAGACCGTTTTGCACATACTAGACAGAGTGCAGAATCGCGCGTTAAAACTTATAGGTGATAGAGACAATGTGAACTCCATACATTCACTTGAAAACCGTCGAAATGTGTCTTTCCCTATGTTATCGCTTTTTTCATATAAAATGCTGCAGCGAAATAGCCAGTTGTATTCCTCCCCTTCAAAATTTCACCCGCAATACGCGTCATGCTTGGAATGCACATCAGTTCACCCTTAAGCCCAACTTCGGTCGTACTGTCAAATACAGGGATTCGTTTATAAGCCGAACAACACGAATGTGGAATGATCTACCAGGCTCTGTATTTCCCCATCACTTCAACCTTCAAACATTTAAAGTCAACGTGCACAGACTTATCGGCAAAGGTGTGGGGTTATAATTGGGAATGGAGAAGACTGCATAACATATTAAGTACTTTGCACATTAAAGAAATGTTAAAATGTTTCCCTAAGTCAAGCGATTGTTTTCTTTTAAACCACACGCTTTTGGCAAATACACTGTAAATATGAAACGAAATTAACGACCCACAACTGCTTAGCAGAGCACTCGGATGAAAACAATACACAGAGACATAATTTATATATGAAACCACTTAAAATCAGTTTTATATATCCGTAAATACAAAGAAAATATATATTTTACTTTGCAAAGAATGACACAACTTATAAAATCAAAATTCGATTTAAAATTAAATTATAAAAAAAAATATAGGACCATTGTTAACCATTTGATCGCACAATAGCAGTGAGCAATATTTGCATAAAACAGCATTTTTAACAAGACGCAACATTGCTCGCTGGCCTAAATAAAACACATTGCAAATAGAAGAGCGATACGAGTTGTTTAATAGCCCGATTGTCTGAAACTAATTGGAACAAATTCAAATTGAAGGCGGAGAGAAGAAAAGTTCCTTAATATTAATATTAACATTAATTTACAGATGTTCAACCCTTATGGCACTAATTGATCGAACAATTTTGTGTGCGAAAATGATGATTAATTTTTTCTTTATGATGGATACGTACACGCTTGCTTTTGAAAAATTATCGCAATAAATAAATGAATAATAAACTTTCTTGCAAAGTGGCTCGTTGATCAGTGTTACAGTGAAAATTCTCATATTTCTAGATATTTGCTAGCTAGCAAAGCATTGAAACGACAGCGACGATGCTCGAGAGCGATGACGGACATTGTTACAATTCTAGATTCTTTGTGGAATATAAGACGAGTGGTTGTTCTAGTGGGGACAGGTGTTGGACTTCGTGATAGCTTTTACACACCTACCGCATGACTCACTGGAACCTCCTCTTGAATGGGAGCCTGTAAAAGTAAGACTGAAGACCTAATAATTGCGACTCACAATATGTACAGTGTGAGCTGGCACCCCTAATATCATTATTATCACTATTGTGCCAACCGATAGAGTTCTACATAGTGTAAATTGATTACTCCAGAGGCTGTCAGGAAGTTCATCACCTTCTCGGCGTGTAACGCAGCGAGTGAAGTCGGTGAGACTAGTTCGTTGCTTAGAATCCGCTTCCTTACGTGTATGAGGGAGGGGCATTCTGTGCAAATGTGAAGGTTTCTTCACTCTTTAGACAGAGTCCACAAGAAGGGTGCGGTGATAAGTTAAGTCTGTGGAGGTGCCTTTTAGGCAATAATCACTAATGGCACTGGTTAAGGTTTTAATGTGTTTCCTGCTCAGATTCAAAGAATTCTTGTGAGATAGCGTAGGGAATTTTTAGTACATTTTTAATCTGAAATGTCCGCCCAGAACACATTGGATTTGAACAGTTCTAGAAGTTCTAGACTGTCTCCAGAACTAGCTTTGATTTCATCGTGGCTATGTCGAGCGCCTTTAGAGCGGCTTGGCTATCAGCGAAAATGAAGATGATTTTGCTCCGGGTGTTAGATTGCAAGTTTAAGCCTTCGCACTGATTCATGGCAAATATTTCTAACTGAGAGATTAGCACCAGACAACTCGCTGAATATACCATACTGAGTCGTTTTCGGATGGACAGGGTTTGAACTTTTCCCAGTAGTCTCTTGGGGAGATGACTACTGAGTAATTTCGTTGTAGCGTTGTTGTCCTAGATATCTGCATCCACATCTTGGTACAGCTCATACACTTTGCTGTTGTATCTTCTCCATTCACTCTCTTCACACTCTGGAGCAATTATCTGACGAAGGCTACATCCGAACAGGCTACTACTGCTTGGAAACCGAAAAGATAGTTAGAGTCGAGGTCAAGAAGGAACTCTGGAAAAATCCAACCTGACTAAGATGACTAGTGAAAGATGAACTAAAAAGGATCCAACAAGGTGGTCTTATCCTATATCTATCTGAATACTAGCTTCAAACAGAAATACATTCATATATATGTACACAAGTTCAAGACAGAACCGAATATAGAGTTCAATTTTTTCCAGACACCCCTGCAGAGCATAGAAGTGAGCTCGAGTCCCTGTACCGCATGAGAATGAGAGAAGTCCAGCGTAGCGAGCGCCGTGACAAAAGAAATGAAATCAACAATTAGATGCGACAGCAGTACCGCTTACGCCAACACCCGGTGAAGAGTTTGGACGGGTTTCTACTAATTTCTGATGAGGCGGACCAACTAAGGAGATGGAGGGATCACTTCTGCGCTGCTTTGAACAGTATAAACGAGTTGTCCGACGCTCAAAATTCCAGAATTCGCATCTCACCTTCCAGTAAGGATGAAATCGTAGACGCGATTAAAGCAATCAAACCAAACAAGGCGGCAAGACTTGTCGGTTTTCCTGCGGAGCTCTATAAGACTTCGCCAGCAGTTCCATGTGGACCTACTGCTTCCATTACTGGAGAAGATTTGGAACAGCGAAATCTTCCCTGAAAAATGGAGGAAAAAAATGCTTGTCAAGCTTCCAAAGAAAAGCAATTTAACAGAGGCATGTGCGGACTTCCTGTAGTTTCAAAAATATTAGCCAACACAATTCTCGAACGCATTAAAGAACATCTAGAAAATACTCTCGACAGTGAACAAGCAGGTTCTGGATCCTCCTGCGTTGACCACATTAACACCTTACGGATCATCGTCAGACAATGCGTCGAGTATAAATCTCCGCTACACCTGCTATTCATTGTTTTTTGAAAAAGCGTTCCACAAAGCAAATAGAGAATTTATATGGCGTGCCTTATGCAGGAGAGGCATTTTAAATAAAGCTATTATAGAAGCAAGTTATGAATGTGCGAAGTTTCACGTGCTGCACAGTGGTAGGTTGTTAATTTGAGATTCGAAGCGGCGTTCAGCAAGGTTGCGTACTATCACCACAACACTTTTTGGTGGTGAACAGTGATGTTTTGCGGAACGTTATGTTGACAAGTGGCGGAATCCAATGGTGCCCAACAACCTATCTCATACACCTCAACTATGCTGAAGATGTTTGCCTACTATCGCACATAATTATGGACCTGCACCAAATGACCACTGGTTTGGTGGCAGAGGCAAACTTAGTAGGACTGAGGATTACCTGCACCAAAACTAAAATTCTAAGTCTTTCTTCGAACTCATCAACAACTCATATCAGCATTGCAGGGCAACAGATCGAGAGAGTAGAAAACTCCCATTACCCTGTAAGTGTAGTCTCAACTGACGGTGATACCGAATTAGACGTTAGCAGCCGCATATCTAAGACTGACATTCGGTATGTTGTCTAAAATATGGCGAAGCAGTGCAATCAGCTTAAACACCAAACTGCGACTGTTCCGCTCTAACGTGGAATTGGTGCTGTTATATGGTTGCAGTACCTGCAAAGTGACCGTCAATGTTACAAAAAAAACTGCAAACTTTTGTTAATCGCTGTCTAAGAAACATATTACGAGAGTTCTGGCCAAATCGTATCTCAAACGAACAGCTTTATGAGAGAATGGACAAGGAACGTATAGATATGATTATACGAAAGAGAAAGTGGCAATGGATTGGCCACACCCTATGTGTTTTTATATGGTTGCAGTACCTGGAAAGCGATCGTCAATGTTACAAAAAAACTGCAAACTTTTTACGAGAGTTCTACCCAAATCGTATCTCAAACGAACAGCTTTATGAGAGAACGGCCAGGAACGCTTCGATGTGATTATACAACAGCGAAAGCGGCAATGGGTTGATAACGCCCTGAGAAAGGACGAAAATTATATTTCCTGACAAGCCATGCAATGGAAACCGCTAACACACAATAATAGAGGAAACGAAAACGAATCTCGTCCACTGGGAAAGATATGGTTGGAGTTGAAACACATCGCCAGGAACCGAAGGCGATGGCGTGGTTGATGCCCTAAGACCCATAAGGGAACACAGAATCTAAACGAAATACGAAAATTAGTGCGGTTACACCTTTGTTATACAGATGTATCGGGTTTCAGGGTTTCAGTAGTTATAAAAAAATGAATGTACTTACCTCACAAAAGAATACACAGATTACACAAATTGTTAAATAAGAATGCAATTATAAAAATGTATACAAATAAAAAGGAAATGTGCCTTACACCCAAAATAAATATTCATTTCTTCGCCGAACTTAATTGAATACTTTCCGTTTCTTTTATAAGGCTCACATACCCTTTCACTACTGAGTAAATTTTCAAATGAACTTCTTACCTAATTTTGTGTGCGATGTTATTTTTTGTTTTGTTTTATTACCTATCAACACCTCTGTGCTTCAATGCTTCATGGAATTCGCTAATTCAATTGTAGGCTTTCATGTTTTGCTCAGAGTTCAAATTTACTAAATTCCAATGTTAATCCTTATTTAAATTCCACCCTTATTCTAGATAATCAAGAATCTTAAACTTTTGTACTTACCATGAATGAGCAGTTCTGAATCTCGATTAACCTCATACAAGCGAATAGCTTCGTCTAATTCCATTTGAGTTGATATGGTACATGGATCGTTCTCTTCGTCTACCCATTTTATAGTAAATGGCTGAAAGGTTAAAAAATATACATTTGTAAGTACATGATGTCATTCATAAACTAACAGACTTGACTGTTTATTTTTGTTTTACAAACCACTCACTTGATCTGGTGGAAAACGACATACATCACGAATTTCATGACAGAGCTTTTCATAAGAGATTTTCTCATCGATATAAGTGTGAATAACTTCACCATTGTAGGCAGTTTTTACTTTTATCTCGTTTGGAGCACTACTGCCATCTGGAATTATTTGGGATGGCATTTTCTGCATTGAAAATCTGCAGAAGAAAAGAAATTCAAATATTACAAATTACATTCAGACTTGTTCTTAAGATTTATTGATCTCTTTGTTTCGATTTCGATAGATACTTAAATTAAGGTCATAGGGAATGTCTTTCAAAGAAAAGGACGGAGGGCATACGAACTTATCGTTACAATTTCTTTATCATTCTTTTTTTTCCTTTTTTTGAATAATACCAAGAATTATGAACGATAAGTAAAGGATTATTCATTTCGAGGTTAGGATTTCACATCCCTTCCATATGGCACCTCTCAAATCCATCTGTCATCCATAGTGACAGGTAGTTAATTTTTGTCTTACCATTTTACAATATCGATCGTTTAACCACCGCTCAATGCATTAAAATTTTTGCATTTTATCATGGAATTATCAGAGAATGCGCAAGACATACGCCGATTGGATGTTGGAAAATTAGCAAGTCGACGCCGATTCTTCGAAGAAAATCTTCTTCTGCGATGAGGCCAGGCCCATTTCTCGCTCGGCGGCTACGTAAACAAACAATATTGCAGAATTTGGGGTGCTAAGAATTCAAATGTGATCGTTGAGAGGCCATTGCATCCACCATGGGTGACAATTTAGTGCGCGCTGTGGGCCGGCGGCGTGATCGGGCCGTATTTTTGTTTTAAAACGACGAAGGCGCCACTGTTACGGTGAATTTTCTGCGCTGTGGTCAAAAGATATAAAAAACTTTTTTTGTCCTGAGATTGGGGACATTAACATGAGGGACATGTGGTTCCAACAAGACGTGCCATCAATTGGCCACCAAGATCATGTGATCTGACCCCGTTGGATTTCTTTTTGTGGGGGTATGCTAAAGACCCTGTCTATACAGACAATTCTCAAACTTTGGAGCACTTAAAAACCAACATCTGTGAAGTTATACCCGCACTACAGCCAGAAATGTATCGAAAAGTCATATCATAACTTGAGATAGACCCCGGTAGTATTTCATTACATTTTCAATATACAATTTTATTTAACAACTGTTGCCTGCGACCTTGCTTGTGTTTATTTCGTTATTAAAGAAATTCTTTAGACCAGAGTGTAAAATGTGTATGAGATGCAGACACTGAATCTAGAAAAATGAGTTTGTATATGAAATAAAAAAACAATGAACTTTAAAAAGATATCCAACTTGAAAAAGTTGCAGGCAAAACAAATGTTAGGCCCAACAGGGACCCGCATAAAAGCTAAACCATAACCCGGGTGGAGGCGGCGATAAAAATCAACTACCCACTAAGCGGAGTTTTTTTTTTAAGAATATCTTTAAATCTAAAGGAATGAACTATATAAAAATATTTATACTTGGAATCAGGAGATCAAGCCCTTTAAGATGGTACCTCATTTACGATTAAAAAAATGTTGGGCTTCACACGAATCTATGTGTGAGCTTTGCCCAAAATAGGATGGAGCCCAATATAAAACACTTTCTAAATGGGAGACATATCTACATTTGTACAAAAACTTTTGCTGGAACAAACATTCACACAGGAAAATATTCTTCTTATTCTCCTTCGTTCCCCATTTGCTACTAGGCGTCGGGATAAATCTACGAAGGTTTTGTCCCTTTTTAACCCCACTGTCTGGATACGGTCTTCCCATGTAATTCGGGGTCTACCTCGTGGTGGTCTGCTTTCCATTTTCATTTCGGATACCTGTTTAGCCGTTCTTGATTCGTCCATTCGTTGTAAGTCACCGAACTATTTTAGCTGTCGGTCTTCAATTTCTTCTATAATGGACTTATTTTGTCCTACTTCCAACCATAGTCTTTCGTTTCTCATTCTATCCCTGTTTTTCCTACGGTTCTTCGAACACACTTCATTTCCGTGGCTTGGAATTTACTCAAATGATTGTCCAATAGTGATAGGCTTTCTGTCCCGTAAATGTTATTGGTGTTATTACCGTATTGTATAGCTTCAGTTTTATTTGTATGTTTAGCTTTTACTTATCTGGTAACAAGCCGACACTGCCTTTTTCGTCCGGCTGATAACTTCTTGGTCTATTTTCTCATTACTACTGACTATGGTGCCTAAATATTCACAATTTTCGACTCTCTCCAGTTCTTTTCCATCACTTGTTATACTGAGGCCCTCTCTTGACTTGGCCTCTTTGGAAACCCACATCACTTCACTTTTGTAAATTGACTGGGCTATTGGCCATGAAAACTATGTCGTCTGCGTATAGTACATACATTCCAATTCTGGTTCTAACGCTTTGTCTTTAGCTTGTCTTTGCTATTTCATCCAGAAATACGTAATAGCAGAAGACTCAAACTTTCTCCTTGCTTCAGTCCTTTGCCTATTACGAAAAATGCTAATGTCTCCCCCTCTAGCTTTACTTTACCCACAGGGCTATCATAGGCACTTTTAATAGCGTTTATCAGTCTCTCAGGGTCATTCTTTGTTTTTAGGGCCTCCACACATGTTGCCTTAGGACGCTGTCATAAGCCGCTTTGAGGTCAACAAACACCAGGCTTCTTCTTAGCGATTCATTTTTTCATGCAGGTTCTTAATGTGTAAATGTGGCCCTGCGTATGTCTACCTAGCCTAAACGCCGCCTACTCCTCTTCCAAGTCATCTTACACCACTCTCTTGAGCTACTTTTCTAAAATGTTTGTGTACATATTATACACCGTAGATGAGAGATTACTCGGCCTGTAGTTGTTACAGTCGTAGCTGCTATCCCTTTTGTGAACTGGTATTATGAGGATTTCCTTCCAAACGTTTGGTATCCTATTTTCTTCCCATGCATTTTGAAACAGATTGCTTAATGTTCTCCTTTTTATTCATCAGGGGCTATTTAATCGGGGCCGGCAGCTTTTTTAATTTTCATCGTGTATACGGCTTCCTCGACTTCTTTAATTTTCACATCCGTATGTCTGTCTTCTTCTTCCAGATACGGTCCATAGGACCTTCCTCTTCGGAGCTCATCTCATAATGATGATTGTCTGGTTGATAGCATTTAAAGCAAATGGCCACAATCGGTTCAATTTTCAGGAATAAGGGCGGGGAGCAGAGCGATTTATACAACATTCCTTAATCGGCACAGCATCAAAAAAATAGTGGGCACGATTTGATCGCACGTACTTGCTCCATATGTGATGTACGTTCGTATATTGTTCAGATTTAAAATTCATGCAGTCGAAATGAGAAGACAAAATTTGAGTTTTCGAAAAGTGCGTTAAAAGGCAAAAAAGAATCGGCCGAGGAGTGGCCGATATATGGCCAATTTACGAATATTCGAGTTTTTAGCAAAATCTAAGTACACAGCCTTATATGACTTTTTATAGAAACTCTGATGGACGGTTTCGAGAAAATTGAACTATTTAAAAACTGACCTCAAGTAAAGTACCGTAAATTTTGAGGATAGAATGACAGAATACATATATGTCCACAGACCTCAGTTGAAGCCATCCAGCCGTTTAGGCTGTAGTCAGTGTTTTATAGACGGACATGAGGCAATTCGCAGTCTCTACGGATTGGCCCGTACCGTTATTTTAACGGAAAAAAAAAATATTTAATCATATTTATTAGCCGCCTAACTCTAGAACTTCTGAATAGATTTCAATGATGCGATAGTAGTGGCAGTTAAAAATAATTGGAATCAAATGAAGTGGCTTAAAACATATTCCAATCATATTTCTAATACGCCTAACTCAAGAAGCACTTAACGGGTTTTGATGAAATTTGGGTTACATTGGACGCATGGACACCTTTTTCTGAAATCATCAAAATCGGATGAAGACGGGGTAAGAAATGGTGGGTTCAAAAGTTACAACCGTGTAACAGACTCACGGGTAAACAGACACTGTGTTGAATCCATTAGTATTCCATTTATACCATTCTGGCACGAAACGCTCAAAGTGCCCTCTATACCTACAATATCAAGTTTAAATATTTGACATGCTTCCCAGAAAATTGGCGAAACAGAGATGTGCCAGTATAATAAAAGGCATCTATACCTGCAGGGTACTTCTACTGAACATAGAACCTTGAAAACTGGTATAGAGTTAGTGCTTGGGGTATAGATAACATGACCATATGCCCTGTATTTTTTTGAAGAATCTGAACCTAACAATCGACTCGAACATATTTTTTTTTTGCCGAGAGCGACCACATCTGTAGAAAGTACTTTCTATGCATCAAATAAATTATGGAAGAAAAAGCTTGCCTGCAGGTTGGAACAATAGCAATGTGATGCACTTACACAAAATCGGCATGAAAAATAAATGATTAGCATGGAAAAGAAAAGATGAGCTCAAAAAATGTTTTCTTAGCCAAATTAAATAATTCGATCAGCAGAACATATTTTTTTAAAAATAAAACGACAGCAGAAAAGTTTAAAAAAAAAATCTCCAATATGAGAAGAACTGTTTCCTCTTTCTCGTTTTCTTTTTCTTGTAGCATTGTTTAATCATTTATTTTTACTGCTAATTTTGTTCTTATTTTCTCCAGATCAACAAAATACTTTCTATTAGCATATTTTGCTGGTCTAAATATGTCCTGCCCGATTTACCATGCATTTCACTTCGTTTTCACAGGAAAGCAGGACACGTTGGAAAAATAAATCTGGTCACGTTAGGTATAGACAAAGAATGAAATAAAGAAAATTAATTTTTAAACATGCACGATAAATGGTCGTTGTATCAGTATTCGGAAAGGTCATCAAAACATGTAGAGTTTATTCAGTTAATGTAGAAAAAACTTTCATCCCAACTTCAGAGTCTTATTTTTACCGCCTAATTGTACGGCAGTATTGCAGCCGATGGATCAAAATTGAATCCACATTCTACTGGAAGATGATAAAAGCATTGCCGGAGTCTTAAACAAAATTCAATTTGCGAGATGCGGTTTTCTTTTTGGATTCAGGTTGGAGAGGTATTGAAGAGAAAAATATTAAAAAGACTTGGCCAATATTATGTCCAGAATTGGCATCCCAATGGCATAATGAAGACTTTACACCGTTTGCACAGTTACGGCAACAAATTGACTCTGATTCTTCGCTTCCTGATTTAAATAGAATTCATGGCATGAATTAGAATTAGAATCATTGATCCAAATGGTAGGACATCTACAGATGAAATAAATAAATGGGCAACTGGTCAAAATGAACTGTTCTACGACTTTTTTGATGAAGACATTATTCAGTCCGCTTTACAAACCCAACAAAATGTTGATGAAGATGACGAAGAAGACAGTGAAGAAGATTTTCGAACAAAGAAGTTGCGGAAATCTCAAACAATGAAGCAAGGAAATTATTTGCCAGGGTCATTCAGTGGACTGAACAAAATAATGCATCTCAAATGGATATAAAGGGTCTTTCATTAAGTGCTTCCTATCTTTAAATTTAAATAAAACAAAGTGTGTGTGAGATATCATAAATTTTTTTTATTCGTTTAAAAGGCCTACCGATGCCATCATGTATGGAATATAACATCGTTCAAATGTCCGCCGCTGCTTCTCTGGGTTGTGCGCATCCGAAATGTACTCTGGCGTATAAATCAGGCTAAGTTTGACCGATGGCATGTGTTATGTTGGCTTTGAGGGCCGCTGTGGTTTGTGGCTTATTCGCATAGACCTGAGACTTCAGAAAAACCCACAAGAAAAAGTCTAACGGGATCAAATCGCACGATCTTGATGATATGGACCGATGACGCCGCCAGCCCAAAATCCACACCAAACAGTGACTTTTTCGGGATGCATTGGACGCTCTTGGATCTCATGTGGATTGGTATCGTCCCAAATTCGACAATTTTGTTTGTTGGCGTACAGAAATGAGCCTCATCGCTGAAGATGATTTTTCGATGAAAATTAGGGTCAGTTTCCAACTGCTCCAGAGCCCATTCAGCGAACACACGTCGTTGTCTATGGTCGTTTACCATCAGCTCCTGGTCAGTTGAATTTTGTACGGCTGCAGGCCCAAGTCACGACGCAAAATTCGCCAAGTTGTGGTCTGTGAAAGGCTGAACTGTTTCCTCTTTCTCGTTTTCTTTTTCTTGTAGCATTGTTTAATCATTTATTTTTCCTGCTAATTTTGTTCTTATTTTCTCCAGATCAACAAAATACTTTCTATTAGCATATTTTGCTGATCTAAATATGTCCTGCCCGATTTACCATGCATTTCACTTCGTTTTCACAGGAAAGCAGGACACGTTGGAAAAATAAATCTGGTCACGTTAGGTATAGACAAAGAATGAAATAAAGAAAATTAATTTTTAAACATGCACGATAAATGGTCGTTGTATCAGTATTCGGAAAGGTCATCAAAACATGTAGAGTTTATTCAGTTAATGTAGAATGTGAAATTTGGTACAAAAGTAGTATTTTTTCACCGTCGAGGAAGTTTTTAATAAACAAAAATATAAAATATATGCAAGGACATCTAAAGAAATAAAAAATATAGTTCTTAGGGTTCAACGCGGTCATCATCGTGCTTCGGTAATGGTTTGGTGTGGGGTACAGTGGGGCAGAAGTGTACTAGAAGGTGTAGTAATGGACCAATTCCTGCAATGGAACATTCCTGTATTTATTTCATCCGAGGATTGGCCTTCAGGAAGCCGAGATTTGAATCCTTTCGAATATTATTTGTGGGTCAGTGCTGAAGAGTATCGCCTGCAAGAAACCCCGCAGAAATTTGGAGAACCTCAACCACAGCAGCATTGTCCATACCCCTGAAAACGTTGCGTGCTGCTGTAGTCCAGGGCCACGCCGCTAGAGGGCCTGCGTTAAAACAAAAAGCAGCCACTTTAAATAAACCGCCTTTTTTAAAAATGCATACTATTTAAGGAAATACATTTTATAAATACTAATCCAAAATATTTTTTTTATAACGTTTTGCACTTATTACAGAACTTATGGCAGGACTAGGTATATGTCCAATCTTTACAATAAGTATTGATATTTAATCAAACAAATTAAGGTAAAAATATGTGTGTTCAAGTTCAACTTGTTTCAATATTTTTCCAAAAAAATTTATAAATTTGATAAAAGACTATTTATGTGTGTAAATGTGAACTAAAACGTAAGACAGAGCAAACATTTATAGGACTGTCCTCCCGAAACTAGGACGGTTGGCAGCGTATCTGCTTTATGCATCTGACATTGTCCAGCAAAAAACGAGATTTCGAAAGAGATACCTGGGAATAGGATACAGGAATCGATGATACAGGGTGTTTTTATGTTCCAGATCGATGTTGTTTGGCCGCCATTTTGATTTGGTTGGCATTTATCAGTTCGCATTTGACGGTCGTGAACAGCAATGATGATAATATAAAGGGTGTCCCAAAAGAGAAGCATCCCCATTCTACAGTCCGGACAGAGTATTAAAATTCGTATATAATTTGACTCTGTTCTATGGAAATATGTACATACATAAGTACATACGCATGTTCATACAATTATAGAAATTCCTCTACTAATTGTGTCGCTTATAGTCGGCTCTTGAATCTAGACATTGTACCGATTTTACTCATTCTAAGTTTATGTAAGTGTCTGTAGATTTTTCATGCTCTGTTGCATTTTATGGCAAGCCTTCTCAGTTGCATGAAGTTTTCATTATTTTGAAGTTCTTTTAAGGATAAAACGTATTTTTTGTGGTTCATGCTTGAATTTCTCACTGAAAGTTTTCTCAAAGATAATAGCACTTTTTAATATTTATTATGGCTTCTGCAAAGAAAAGGAAGCACGCAACTTTGACACTTTCTGATAAATGTAAAATATTGGATAATATTGAAAATGGCAAATCAGTTACACAAGTAGCTAACATTTTTAAACTCTCGAAGTCAACTGTTTTCGACATACATAAAAGCCAATAAGAAGAAAATTCGAAAATTTTTATCTAACATATTTCAAGGATCAGATAAGCTGAAAATTTTCAAGGACATTTTAAAATTGGTTCCAGGAGAGAGAAAGATGATCAGACAAGGTGAACATCCAGCAGTAGAAGAAGCTTTGATGACATGGTTTATCCAACAAAGGAATCATCCTGTGACAATTTCAACAGATATGATTCAAACCAAAGCCAAATTCTTTTACGAAGAGATGACAGGAAAGGAAGATTTTGCACCAAGCTCTGGTTGGTTGGAGAAATTTAAATTGCGGCATGGAATTCAATGTCTTGAGATTTCCGGCAAAAAAGTATCCAGCCACGTTGCTGCTGTTAAGCCTTTCAAGAATAATGTTTAAAACTGATTCAATATAATGCTGATGAGTCAGCTGCCTTTTGGAGGGTTCTTCCGCGAACGACATGGGTTCATGCGAATGAAAAATCTGCTGCTGGCAAAAATATATCCAAAGATCTCGTTACTTTTATGCCATATTCTAACGCTGCAGGGACTCATAAGTTACCCCTCTTAGTAATCGGAAAATCAGTTAATCCGAGGGCCTTTAAGAACGTCCAGTAGCATATAAAGCTACTAAAAAAGGCTGGATATCGACAACGATTTTTTCTGATTGGTTTAAGAATAATTTTATTCCAAGTGTGAAAAAGTTTTTCACAGAGATTAACAAGCCATTGAAAGCACTTTTGGTTTTGGATAATGCCCCATCTCATCCTAAAGAGGACGAAAAAAAACTTTCATCCCAACTTCAGAGTCTTATTTTTACCGCCTAATTGTACGGCAGTATTGCAGCCGATGGATCAAAATTGAATCCACATTCTACTGGAAGATGATAAAAGCATTGCCGG